>QLPN01012506.1:0-31374 GCA_003314395.1 Albatrellus ellisii
CATATCCGCTCCTTTGTTACCAGGAGTATTGTTACAGATCTTCCCTAAGACCATCCAATAGGCTGCTCTTAGCAGATACACATTTGGTAAATATAGTAACTGTTCCTGATGACAATATAGAGAGGGATCAATGAGATAGTGATGAGGATGATGCCACCAATGACTAAACGAGGATCCAGGGTGACAAGTTTTAGGATGTATTTAGCAATGCTTAGAGTGTCTTAGAGATCTTTAGACTCAGTTCTTAGAGTGAAGTGAGTTTGTAGTGAGCTTAGGTCAAGTGCAGTATAGGAGAATCCCTAGATTGCAAAGTTGACAAGACTGGGGTTTAAGACCACCAGTCTTTTAACTACTTATACAACCCAGAGTCCTAAAGATAGTACAAGTAGATAAGGTTCATGGATCAATGATGATTGTGCAGCAATCAATGATGTCACATGACCTAAGACACATCCATGAAGTATAGTAAGTGGCTCAGCCACAAGCACAAAATGAACTATAAGTAAACAAAAGCAAACAACAATGAGGTAAGACAAGTCCTTGCTAATTGTATATTAATAGTCCTTAGCAAGTAAATGTGAATAAATAAAGAAAAGATAAAAGAAAAGGATAAGTCTTTATAGTACTTGGAGCTAAGCTCACACTTAAGAATGTAAATACTCAAGTACTATAAGGAGAAAAGAAATGAGTCCTTACTATAAGTAGGAGCTAAGCTCACTGCTGTAGTTAATACTATGCTTATAGTAAGTAAAATATAAGAAAGAAAAAGAGAAATAATGAAAAGAAAACCATTATGAGGTGCCAAAGCAAGTGCCTCATAACAGTCAGCCCCTTTATGATTGGTTTCTACCTATAGTCTTGCTGTGCAGCCTTTGATAGTTCATTGACCTGCCCTAGAGTACCATACTATATATACTGTATGACTCCTAGTGATATTCCCCAGTTCTGAACATCTGGGATATCCACTAGTCTAAGCAAGATTGTCCTTTGTTTTGTTTTGGTTTTGGTTGTTTGGCTTCAACATAGTGTCAGCCTCATATGTAGGATAATGACAGCAAGGTGTTTTGGCCAGTAGAGTGAAAAGCAGTTCATGCTATGGTGCTTATGCTGAGGGAGGAGATGTTGGATCCATTACCTATCTCAATTTGTCAGAGAGAAGTTGAGTAGGAGTGAAAGTTGGCTTTGAATGGGGATATGTGGTCTGTGCATCCCAAGCCCATCATCCAGAGGTTTTCATCATCAAAGTCATCATCATTGGGTGTGTGGAGCAATGCAAGGTGTTTGTGGGAGTAAAGGAGTTGAGATATGTGTGTAGAGGAGCAAGGATGATTACACATAGGATAGAGGATGTGAGTTGGAGAGTGAGGAGTGTAAGCCCTGCAGGGCCCATAACCTGATGAGCTCCCAGTAGACTGGTGCTCAGAGTGACACACAAGTGTGGGAGATATTAGAACACAGCAAGGTGCATGCACATGGAAAAGGTAACAAAAAACCCCACTAGATGGGGGCAGAGCCAGAGGGTATGGGTATGTAAAGAATATAGAAGGCTATGATAGTGAAGACAATGATGGGGTGGCCAACCACCAAGATAAGAAGTGGGACCTCCATGATGAGGACCCAAAGAGTGATGAGAAGATGGAGAAGGACAGAGTAGAGACTGGTGTGGACACCAGAGAGGGAAAAAGATGGAGATGTCTGCTTAATTATTAGAAGTCTACAAGAAACCCTTAAATACATGATGAGAGTGCACACAGACCAGCTGACAAATGAAAGTGTGGGGCACAGGTAACATGAGTAAGTGAACAGCACTTATCAGATAATCATCCAGAGAGAGAACATCAGAAGTGTTATTGGTTCAGTACAAGGCTGTAGGTATAAGCACAAACTAGGACTGTGCACAGACCACATACATAAAGGTGGCTGAGAGTGTGACACAGTATAGTAATCACAAGAAAGTTCAACAACTACTGAATCATAGGACTATTTTTTCTGTGGGAAAAAAAGTGCTGTGAGGAGCCACAGAAAATCAAAGGGATGTGCAAAACACCCTTCTGCACTGTGTTGGGCTCTCAGTAGGACAAGTAGGGCATGAAAAAATTCAGACTTTCCCTGAACACCACACTTACATATAGAATCACTGTACATGAGTTTATCTTGCCATGTAGTGTGATATGAATGTTGAGATAATCAAACCTTCAAAAGAGTGACAAAGTGATACATCTGAGCTCAAGCTCCACTGTGATGTGTCAATTTTGTGTCAGAGACTCAGTGGAGACTGGACTTTGGTGGCTGTTGGTGTGACAATCTGCGACAGATTTTGCACTTCTAGTGGATCTTGACAGCCTCATCAGCATGTGTCTGGCAAAATTGATTGATCACTGTTCCTCCTTAAAAAATTAAGCTATGATACCAGTCCACTGCTGAAAACCATTGGAGTTAAGGGTTGAGCTGTTGTTGCAGAAAAAAATTGTCTCTCAGATTGGCACTTCCCAGGTCATGATAGTAGAGCTTCTATATTTTCACAGGAAGTCACCCAACGACTGAGTGGCTGAACAGCAAGTTCTAAGTTTGGACTCCAATTAAAATATCCCACTGAGACTTTGAAAATACCCAAAGAAAACTCTGTGTTATTGTGCTACCGAATAGGCCCTAACAACATCACCAATCATTGAAGCAGAACTTCAACAATTCATACTGTAATGTGTGCGACCTGTGTGTTTCTATCACTTTGCTTGCGATGGAGAAAGAGGTGACTCGAGCCAAATACAGAACGACTGTCTTCTGCTGAGGTCAGCCACGACGGCGCTAGTCTCCTTCAAAGACCTTACTACATATGACGGCGCGACAGAAAGACTCAAGCCCCGATGTAGCCATGATGGCGTCTTGCGCATCACAAGGCACTCATCAGTATACGGTTCAATGTTGCGCAGTTACAATTGACTGACAGTAATGAAATGTTTCCCTGCTTGCAAAATGTTGTTGACGATGGCCATCCTGGTAGGAAAGGATGCGTCTGCAATGTAGCAGTACTCACAAAATTGATTTTGTATTGTTCGACATCAAAATGCATGACAAGAGCACTTGGGCATCGAAATTCGATCATGAGGTGGAATGGATTCAATTTCATTCCCATGCGACACATACCGCAGCCTCTGTTTCACGAACTGCACGATGGCAGAAGTCATCATGGCTGGCTACATACCCAGTCAAGGTCCATGAAGGTGAAGAACACTAGCGGCTAGCCCCTGCGGCTTCGTCAAGGCTTGAGTTTTTCGTTCTGGAAAAGGATGCAACCCCGGGCGATTGTACAAGGGCGGCCGCGATTTGATCACAAATCATGGCTAGCGGGTTTTGCCGCACATGCGGCGCTACCAAATATGGAAGCACTGCACGAGAGCACCGATTCTGACTCACCAGCGCGTTCGTCACTTGGGATGGCGTCTCCTTCAACCCTCCCTACTCTGTACATCTGGCCTCGCCAGTGGGGCCTTCCATCAATCGACCCTTCGTGTCTCGCAGCCGTGCTTTATCTCCAGCTTTCACTCCCAGGATGCTTCGCAGTTGTTGAGTGCACCAATCCCGACACGTCTCCGAGCGGTGGGTTAGTGCTTACTGTACTTTAAATCCGTGTGCCTCTAAAATGTATTGTCTTTGCTTGCTCATGCAGGGCAGCTTCCCTATCTGGCACATGGGCGTCACGTCGTCGCTCCATTATCGTCCATCCTGAAATATGTCTCTGGGCTTACACCGGCGTCTCTACCACATGATGAAAACGTTGAGGGGCTATTCTCTGCCGACCTCGATGTGCTCTTGAGCTCCGTTGAGCGTGCAAAAAGGACAGCATGGTGCGCGCACGTCGATTCACACCTCGGAGATCTTGTGGTATGTGCTGGTGCTGGTGCTGGTGCTGGTGCTGGTGCCTCCTTTCGATTTGACGAGTCGTTTTGTTGAATAGGGATACATGTTCTACTCGCTCCAAGCGAACTACGTCGGTGTGACTCATCCGACGCTGGCATCGTTTTTCCCGGTTCTTCAACGTTATTATGTGCCAGCGCGCATTCGCGAAACGCATCGGACGCGTCTGGAAGCGAGCGGTCTATGGAGTCTACCTGGTGAAGAGGTCGATGACAAGGACGAACCGAGGCGTCCGTTCGATAGCAAGGCGAAGAAGCAAGAGCAGGACCCGAAAATAAAGTTCAAGACCGCCTTTGAGCGCGAGAAGGTAGGTTTTCCCTTGATGCCTGTTTGAGGACATCACCTCATCGCAACAGGTGCTTGAACGTTCTCGCACCGCATTCGATCTGTATGCGCGGCTTCTGGCCGACAACCGGTTTTTCTACTACGACAGGTAAAGGTACCGCAGAGTAGGTGAAGCCATACTAATAATTATCGTTTCTAGGCCGACATCCTTAGACGTGATGTTGGCAGCACATGTTCTGCTGCTGCTACACCCGTCTTTCCCCGATCTGCTGCTTCCTTCCTTGTTGAGCAGCTCATATCCGACGTTGCTTGTGCACGCGAGCCGGGTCCTGGCAGCTGCGTTCCCCGCGTCCTCGCCGCCGTCGGAACAATTGCGCATTTTGCCGTGTCCGAAAATGACGTTGAGAGACCTGTTACCGTTCCGGAGTATGCGGCCTGAGGGCAAGCGGAAGAAAGTAAAGAGTGAGGAGGAGAAGCGGTTTGACCGGATGCGGTGGGGGTGGATGGGGATGGCAGTAGTGAGTTCGATCACGTACTGGATGATGTTTGGCCCAAAGATTGTGGTTGTATATGGGACGGAGGAGGAAGGCGAGGATGATGTGTCTGCGCCCAGCGTCGGGGAGGAATCCGAGCAGTAGAAGTACCGTACTAGTCCTGTTAGGCGCCCCATTCTGAGTGAATCCTATCAACGATGGCCCTCCGCCTTCGACATCCCAATGGCATCTCAACTCTCCAGCTTGACTTTGATAATGCCTCTGTCCTCAATCTCCAGCAGCAGATATTCGCTGCCTCAGAGATCCCGCCCTCCGCCCAGGACTGTCCGTCTCTCCACCGCTGCCATCTTCTGACCATTAATCTTCATATCCTCTCCAGTGAAGGCTGGTTATCCTCCCAGGCCCCTCACCGCTATCATCCCAGAGCTTCCTCTGTCCAGTCTCGGCATCCACCCCGGCGACCAGCTCATCGTCACTCAGAAACCCAGCTCCCTTCCTGCTACTATTCGCACAGGCTCTTCTCTCCCCGCTGGCCCCCCCGGGGCTAATATCGTGAGCCCACCAGAATCCCTACCTCCCTCCTCGCCCTTCCCGTATGGCAGCCCCACCGTATCAGCCCAGTTTTCAGGCGCAGATCCCAATATTGGCGCAGGAGACCCAGACCACGTAGAGACACAGGGCGGCTATCTCGTCCATCGTGTGCGTCGGCTGTATGCCTCTATGCCCTCATCTCCTCATCACCACCTTTGCTGCTTCTCCACAGACCGTGCCCGACGACAACTCATGTCTATTCTCCTCCATCGCGCTCGTGTTCGAGCAAGATATGAGTAAGGCGCCCAAGATACGACAAAGTGCGTCCCCCGCGCACGATCTCTCTATTCCCCAGCTCCATATTGACGGATTCTGCATCACAGTCGTGGCCGACGCCATCCGTAAAGATCCCAATACATGGTCAGAAGCCATCCTCGGGTACATCTTCTCCTCCCCCTTCCTCACGTCCCTCTCTTCATTGTCACGCCCTCCCCAGGCGCTCGCGCGAATCATACATCTCCACGATCCTCTCCCTGAACTCCTGGGGCGGCGCAATCGAGCTCTCCATCCTCGCCGCGCACTACCACACCGAGATCGCGTCCGTCGACGTTGAGTCCGGGCGCGTCGACCGCTTCTCCCCGCCGCCCGACCGCACCGCCTCCGGCAACCGCGTGCTGCTCGTGTACTCCGGCATCCACTACGATGCCGCCGTGCTCGCCCCCGACCCGCGCGCGCCCGCGGAGTGGTGCGCCAGCATCGTGCCCGTCGTCGCGGACGGCGACGCGGACCCGTCCATCGTCGCCCTCAAGAGCCTCGCGGACAAGCTGCGCGCAAAGAGGGCATACACGAACACCGCGACGTTCGCGCTCAAGTGCGAGGTGCGTGCGTGCGTGCGCGATGCGCGGGCGCCCGTGTGGACATTCGCTGACTGGCACGTTTTTGGTAGATATGCGGCAAGGGTCTAAAGGGCGAGAAAGAGGCCCGCGCGCACGCCGCCGAGACCAGTCATGTCACGTTTGGGGAGTACTGACAACTCCGACGCATATACACTTGTGACTTAGATCCGTCTCTGTTGTATTTGTACTGTAGCCCACTGCGGCTCTGTGTCAATGTGATCAATCAGCCCAAGGAACTCAATTTTTATGCTGTCGATAAGGTGGAGCCTACAGAGCAGGATTCAAGTAATCATCCATCAGTATATGTTCAGAGAATGGAAGCAGCATCCAAGACATCCTGTGTTTATCACGTTGAGTAGATATTACGGTAATGCAGTAACGTGTGCACGACGAAGCATGTCATATAAATCCCAGAAATGAACAGAAATTGATTGAACCCGTCCCGTCGTCAGAGGCTGTCGTCCTTCACAAACTACCTTGAATCTCGAGCACCACAGGACAATGGTCAGAAGCGCCGTAGATCTCACTTCTGATCTCGCATAACTGGACCTGTTCAACGATGCGTTCGCTGAGGACAACTATAGGGCGTTTTGGCATCCAACATCTACAACAGCAGGAAGAAAAAGACACTAACACATATCTAGCCGCCATCCAATGCCCTTGCTACGGCAGTTGAACCTGTAGGAGAAATATGTATAATGATGGTCGTCTGGATGGCGCTTCCGCCAGACGTCCACGAACTTGTTCGCGCCGGGCGCCGACGAAGAGGGGTTCAGGATCTCCGCGAAAGCCGTTGTCTCCGCTTCTGTGTAGCCTGGTGTCTTGTTCCAGTTTCTCTTTGCGTTGCTCAAGTCTGCCGATGATTTAGTTACCAAGATACATGCATTACTGCTGTTGCAGACGAACCTATCCCAGTCGGCGCAACATTGAGATCGCCACCCCATATCACGGGCTTCTTTTTGTCCAGGTCGCGGATGTAGGTCGTGAAATGTTTATTCCACTCTTTCTTCTCGTTGAGTGTCTGATGCCTCAGATGAGCACGGATGCAAGTGCAAGACCACGGCGGGCAAGGAACGTACTTTCAACTTCTCCCCGGCGTTGACAACGTAGGTCGCCACCAGATAGTAGCTCTCGAACTCCAAGGTGACGATGCGCCCCTTTACGATGCTGGGGTCAGGGTGGCCTGGGAGCGTCGTGTTCACGTTCAGTGGCTTGTACTTGGACAGCACCGCGGTTCCAGCTATGGTAGTTCAATTAATGGACACGACGTGGAGCAAGTACGAAACACGTACAGTATGTTTTTTTGTCAGATATGGACCAGAACCGGTGAGGGAAGCGTTGGGACAAGGCTGGATCAACCGGTTCGTTATTGACCTGTTGAAATGTCAACACGCACGTCAAATTATACCACCAGCTTGTACCTTTGTCTCTGTCAGAATTAACACGTCAGGGTCCTCCGCTTCTACATAGTACTTGAACCCCTGCATGGCACGCCAGATGAGTGAGGTGGATATGTACTAGCACACAGGCTGCTGACGCACCTTCTTCTGGCATGCAGCCAACCCGCAGATGTTCCACGCGGCAATCTTTGTTGTACCCTCTGAGCGTGGTGGACAGATGATTTCTGTGGGCAGCACCTTGTTAGTGGGCTGTCCGTTCGGCGCGAACTCAGAGCCTGTTTCCACTTTTGCTTTTTTGGAGGTTGCTGCTTTGGGCGCTGCCTCCTCGCTGTCCGACATCGACAGCTTGCGCTTTGTGGAGCTGGTAGCGCGTTTTGGTGGCATGAGGAGAAGCGGACGGAGGTGACGTGCGCGATTGGAAAGGAGGAGAGGACGAATTCTGGTCGCGAAGGGAAGCATGCCAGTACTCAAGCGAATTACGACATGTGACCGACTCGTCGCGGTCTACTTACACACGTGACATGTCGCGTTTGCCTCTCAAGACTCTCTCTGAAGCATAGTCTCGAGAACTCGTGTAAAGGTTCCTTTGGACATCCATGTCGGGATTCGGGATCGGGCTGCCGTCGGGTTTACGAGCTCGTGTAGGTGCAAAAGACGGATTTGGTATTGAATGTCAACTTCGTATTCTTTCGGTCTCAATCCACATGTGGGCGGAATCTAGAGGCACCGAACAACTAGCACGAGTTAGCTTCTGGCACCAAACTAGGGCAGCTGGGAGTTTCCACCCCGGGAAATGCTTTTACGCACACCTTCTAGTATGCGTAGGCAGTGTGGGACTTGAGCTGGCTGACAACACGCTATCGGTTGCATCCCGGAGGATGATTCACTCCAATACTCACTAAAACCTTGGTCGTATGATGCCAGTAAGGGTGCCATGCCATGTGTGGTGAACTAGGCAGCCAGACAATGCTTTCTGCCCGTAGCGTCGGCGGTTCGTTAGGGTGCAATCCGTGCCTTAATGGCGTTGTAGCCAGCGTGATTCGACTTTAGCGTCTGAGTGTCGTTTGGCAGGACCACATTCACCATTCAGTGAGACGTTTGCCATTCGGGGTGCGGAAATCCGCGATTCCGCAGCCCAGCACGGGAGCCTTCGCACGCTAAGGGGTGAGACACATGGCACACTCTTCGCAGTTGGGGATGTGCAGCGACCCAATCCACATGTCCTGTTATGCTATGCTATTCATGCTAGTGCTCGCTATGTGGACATGGCATAGGTATGTCTAAACTTCCCATATAGATAAGCACAAGACCTTATCTACAGACCTCTTATTTTTATGGATTCATCGGTGGATCTCCTTCACACATTTCGCCTCCCAGTCTACGATGTCTCATGCGGATTCACATAACTACCGCATATCGTGCGGGGTTCTTGGTGAAGAAGACAACGTGATTCGCCGAGTTTGTCATCCCACATGACAAAGGACGCCAACTTGATATTTCTCAAGAACTTGCTATTCACTGGAGAGATGCGGAAGGTGACGTCGCTACGGCAGCCCACATCGCCATCGACGGTGTCCAGGTCTGAGGATGTTTTTCGCGGGCGCAGGGGAAGCGGCCTGGAAGTACATAGAGGTCGGCGAAAATACGAAGACAGCGCGGCGCCGACGAGACGGTTTTGCACATCAAGTTGGGTTTGCAATCAGGAAAATGACACCACACCTGCCTTACGTGTACGAAGAGGCCATGGTCCTAGTATTGTGAGTTCGTGTCATCACGCTCTCTTGCAGGCTAGTTGCACCACAGGATGTGGTTCAAGAGGCCGTTTCAAGTGAGTCAGGCAACCACCACGCAGAAGAGCACAAGATACTGTACGTGTGAGTGAGACCTACTCGTACTCACTCTTGACCTTTATACAGTGCATGTGCGGATGGGTAAATTTCGGGCCGCAATTTGTGGGCATGTGACCTCCATACGTTGCTGGGCGAGCCAAAAATTTACAGCTGCCAACGGGCGGAGATGTCCGACAAACTGGAAGACCTCGGGGATCGAGACACCATCACGCGAGAGCGCTAAAGTTTTGAGAAGCCAAAGGGAGGAGGTGGGTCGAAAAACCATCTTGATGTAGCAAGTTGGGATCAAAGAGCGTGAGAATATCTCGCTGCTTGCCTGATGCGATAAGACACAGGCTTATCGAATCGGGGTCAGCCTACTTCACACTCACGTGCTGAATTAGTTAGCCTTTGCAAAAGCTCTACATCGACTGGAGCTTTTCCAGCATCATGCTAAGCGACCGTCGTCGACCCCTGTGCTTATGTCGAACGTCATGTAGTTGTAGGTGTGAGCTATAGCATTTTACAGTAATCGACGATACCCGTGATCGCCCAGCGGCCCAGCACAACTCAGTACAGCAGTACATCAGTACATAGTTGTACATGTGGGTTCTATATATAGCAGTGTTCGCATTGTTCAAATTCAAAATGTCGATTTGATACTTCAACTCTTAGATTCCAAGCCGCGCTTCAAAGCTAGGGAAAAAGACCGGAAGATCAGAGATGTCTGCTTTGGTATATCAGAGTGTTTGACTTACCCTCGCATGTATCCTTGGCATCGCCGAATAGCATCTTCGTGCCAGGCATGTAGAACATCGGGTTCGGCACGTCCGCTAATATCATCGATGTCAGAACATGCTAACATGAAGAAAGTTGCCTCGTCACATACCGTAGCCGCTGCTCATTCCTCTCTTCATCACTATGACCTGCTTGCTTTTCCACGCGTGCAGAACAGGCATGCCAGCAATCGAGCTCCCCGGCTCCAACGCAATCGGGTTGACAGTGTCGTTCGCACCAATGACGAGTGTGACATCAGTGTCACTGAAATCGTCATTGATCTCGTCCATCTCAAACACGACTATGCAATGGGAACGTTAGTCAGAGACAACAAAGCGAGGCGATGGACGATAACGCACTGTCGTATGGGACAGATGCCTCAGCTAGCAGGACATTGCATTGCCCGGGCATGCGGCCGGCTACCGGATGGATGGCGAAGCGTACGTTCACACCCCTTGAGCGCAAGATTGAAGTGATCTCGGATATAGCATACTGCGCCTTTGCTACAGCCATGCCATACCCAACAACCTACCATGTTAGAAAATGAAAATGAAAACCTATGATGTGATGTCTCGGTGCATATACGCACAAGAATAACGTTATCAGCGTTGGCGAGCGCTTCTACTGCGTCATCGACAGTCGCCTGTGTGATCTGGCCTTCGATCTTGTAGTCGGATGGAGCAGCCGCCTGGGCTCCCGCTCCACCAAAGAGGACGTTTGTGAGAGAACGATTCATGGCGACACACTGAAAACGAACGTGAGGAAAATGTGAAATGAAAGAAGGAAGTGAGACGCACCATGATGTATGACAGAATAGATCCGCTGACACCAATGAGCGAGCCCACGGTTGTTAGTAAAGGATTGTCAAGCATGAAGCCTTTTCATACAACATCAGTGTTCAGCATCCAATACAAGGACAAGAAGTCATCAGCATACCTTCGGCCACGAGGGCGAAGCCTGAATAAGCATTCAAGACAGTGATTATAACGGCTACAATACAGTGCATCAGAGACCGCAGATCATTGGTAACCTAATTGCTCACGCATATCAGCACCACCAACAGCAGCGGTCAATGTATATCCTTTGACAAAACTCAAAAGTGTGTTCGTGCACAAGAAGCCGGCCGCTATAGCTGGAACAGAAGGAGACATGTTGAGGAAGGCGCCCATGGTGACAGCGTTTGCGCCAAGAAGGGACCCATTGACCAGATGACGGGCAGGAAGGATTAGGGGTCGGGATGACATCTTCCCGGCCAACTTCAGGAATGCGACGATGGACCCGGTAAAGGTGACACCACCTTATGGAACGGAACTAAGAAGTAGGGAACTACAGATGGACATGTGTGCCTACCGATAAGTACACCAAGATAGGCCGTGACGAGATGCAACATTGAGAGATGGTCACCGCCTCCTAAAACACTGCCAATACTGGTGAGAACAGCCGCGAGTCCAACCACAGAATGTAATGCAGCGACCATCTGAGGAAGCTCAGTAGCTGTGATTCGGCGGCCGATGATGCTCCCAAATGTGCCACCGATGGCAGCCACTGCAGCAAACTGCGCAAGCACCTCTGGGGGGAAGCCCACAGCAGCAAGAGAGGCAAGGATACCTGAACCAACACCAAGAATGCCAAGGATGTTGCCCTGACGGGCTGTAGTTTGCGAGGCCAGGCTGGAAAGCGAACCTGTATACCACTGGCATCAGCCGCTGACACATGAAAGCGAAAAAGATGCAGCCAACCTATACAGAGGATACTGCTCGCCAAATAACCAGCTTGTACTAGCCCAGCCATTCCCGTGCTAGCAGCAGCGAGGAAACCTCCAGTGAAGACCACAGCGGGAACGCCATACAACCATGAGTACTCTGGTGGATCATCGCGTCCTACATTGTGTCGTCAGCAAATGAGAATGAAGCAAAATGGTGAAGGCGCCCACTCTTGAACATATCCAGCATGCGCTTTGTAATAACGAACCCTCCAGCAACATTGACACTGGCCAGTAGGACAGAAAGAGCACCAAGAGCTTGCGGAATAGTTCCTGGGAAATATCCGCCTCCCATGACAAACAAACCTCCTATGCCCACCATACCTAGATATGATACGTTAGGCCTGTGGGAGAGGGTGGTCCTCGGGAATAATCGCACCTGAGATGGCATTCGTGACCGACATCAATGGAGAGTGCAAGGCTGGCGCAACACCCCATACAACCCTGTAACCAATGAGTCCTGCAAGTCCGAATGTGAAGAAGTTGGACATAAATAGCGGTCCGGTCATCTTGCCCAACGCGACAATACTTCCCATGCCCGCCGTAACAGCGGCCATCTCGCGCGTTGCTTTCTGCCAAGGTGTAATAGCCAAAGTCTCTGCCTTTTTCTCCTCAGCTTTCGGTGTAGAAGGGGGCGCTGCTGCAACAGGAGGAGCGCGAGGAACCGGCGCCAAGAGCTCTCCATGGTGAAGGACAAGGGCACCGCGAACCACTTCATCCTCAAGATTGATAGAGAATCTGGAAGGTGTGTTGGGCGGTGTTATGGAGAGCAGGAATTTCGTGACGTTGTTAGAGTAGAGTGTCGACGATTGAGTAGGCAGCCGAGAAGGAAGATCCGTATAGCCTGCGCGGAAGCATAATGAATGCAGGTGAATGATAATTAACAAGAACCAAGCATACCAATGATGGATACACCCCGATGGATATGTAATTGTCCAGGTTTAGTAGCCTCGCAGTTTCCACCAGCCTCCGCCGCAAGGTCGACCACCACAGAGCCTTGTTTCATTGCCGCGATCATCTACACATTGCATAAGTAACCCTTCAAAGCTTAGATGGGCTCGCATACGTACTTCATTTGTGATGAGTTTAGGTGCCGGCATTCCAGGTATGAGAGCCTGTAAGGGACTTAGTCAACAGCAGTGCGACAGAAGGCTTCAAACATACTGTAGTGATGACAATATCGACATCCTTGCACTGTTCCATGAACAAGGCCATCTCGGCTTCGATGAATTCCTTAGACATCTCCTTGGCATAGCCGCCGCCACCGCTTCCATCTTCCTGAATTGAGACCTCCAGGAACTCAGCGCCAAGAGACTGAACCTGTTCGCGCGCAACAGGACGAGTGTCAAAGCCCCGTACAATCGCACCGAGGCGACGGGCGGTTGCAATGGCGCTCAGGCCCGCGACGCCCGCCCCGATCACGAGAACTTTGCAAGGAGGGACCTGATGAACATTACATCGTTATGCTTCGAACACGAGTGTATGCGGAATTTGCTGACCTTTCTATTAAAGGGACGCGTCAGATATGTAAGTGAGAGATGACCACAAAGTATAAACATAAACTAACCCAGCAGCGGTAACCTGACCTGTCATGTAACGTCCAAAATGATTGGCAGCTTCCAACACCGCTTTATACCCTGAGATATTTGCCATAGAACTGCACTGTCGTGAAAAGCAGGCTGTACTATGAACTTGAGAGGGCGTACCTAAGAGCATCAAAAGTTTGTGCGCGAGAAATGCGGGGTATCATATCCATCGCCAAAGCATTAATACGCCTTTTCGCCAAAACTTCTACCAGTTCCTTATTTTGCCTTGGGTATAAAAAGGAAACAAGGGTGCTTCCTTCTTTGACATGCTCTGCTTCTTGCCCGTGCAATGGTGGTCGAACTTTCAGTAAAATGTCGGAAGCGCCGAACAGATCCTGTCGTGAGACAAGAGTTGCCCCGGCCTTCTCATAGTCCTCGTTGAGGAATTGTGCATGAACTCCAGCACCACGTTCTATGAGCACTCTGGAGAAACCCTTCTTGAGAAGAAGCACCACATTTTGAGGAGTCAAGGACACGCGACATTCGTTTGGGAACACCTCGCGAGGTACGCCGACTGTCAGCGAGGAATATGGGGTGCCTGACTCGAATGTCAGAATCCGAAGTAGCGACACAGTAGCGACAACCGGACTGACCAGACTCAGTGACGGAGGAGCCTGGAACTGGCGCGTCGTGTAATCGACGAGAAAAGTGGAAAAGGCGATTTATAGAGGCTGCAAGAGATAATGAGCTGTGACGCTGTTAAACAAAATATATGTATGCAGTCACCTGGTCTACATTGTCTATCTAGGAAAAGACTAATACGTGCAGAGGACAAACGACAGAATGGGTTGGGGTGAGCAAGCGCCATTGTTGAGAGGGAAGAGCCAAAGAGCAGAGAGCTCCTGGCGATGAGAGAGGCGATGGCAGGGCGAGAAAATAAAGGAGGAGATGAAGTAGTGCCAGCAAAAAGATAAGACAAAAAGATTGACCCGGAAGTGCCGTGCCAGCTCAACGATTGCGACGGACAGAGTCGGATCGTAGGCGGGCCTTGTGACCGTCGGACGTCGGTGCGGCCGAGGTCGGCAAGCCGATCCCGCAATCGACCCAGCCGATTGGCGACAATCACTCGCCGTGAGAGGAAATTTCGTTTCGCCTTTCTCATAGTACGGAAACAATTAAAGTCAACGGGATGAAAATTCATATACTATCGCTATCAGTCCATGGAACACATGAATCCTTCAACCCGTCGCGACAACGTCTTCCCACTCAGCTCTCGCTCTACCTGTACCAGCGCTTTTACGTGTGGGTGAAGCCACAATGTTTCAGCGGCTATAGGGTCTGCAGAAGGCAAAGGCTTCCTCGGCGAGCCGCCGTAGCCGTACAATTTCTCCAACAGGAACTTAACTCCAGCTACCCCGGTCTTGGCAATGGTGAAGTCGGCACGTGCAATAATTCCCTGAAGCCTCTGTGCCTCAGGTTGCAGACTCCTATCGCCAATGGCTGCAACTGACAGGTCGTAGAGTTTGGCGAGGGCGTACTGAAGCAAGAAAATAAATATCTTTACATAGTCAAGGGCGGAAGAGACGTACAGGTGCGATGTTTCCTAGGCCGGTAATAGCGCCATGGGCGTTGACAAACATCGAAGCCAATATGAAATCAGCATATCCGCCCAAAACTAGGAAATGTGCATCTGGGTTCCTGCGAGGATGCGCATGCTCGAAGGAAGGGTCAGAAACAGTAGCACAAATCCGTGTTAGCTTTCCGACATCACCACACCTGATCGACAGCTGTGTATAAGTCACGGGCTAGGACATAATATAGAAGAGAGAGAAAACGTACGTCAGCTTCACGCCACATGTATTCGGACATTCGCTCGCCAATTCCGTGATAAGGTCAGAGTCGAGGTCAATCCCTCCGCTAGCTGCAGGGTCTGACGAGCATCTTAATGGTAATGAACCGTATGCGATGGCCGTGAGACTCACAGTTGTAGATGATGACTGGGAGGGGGCTTTTCACTGATATCTCCGCAAAGAAAGCTTTGAGGGCCTTCCGGTCATTCGCGAGGATTCCTGCGAAATACCCACTCGTGATTACTATCACGTAGTCGGCACCAGCATCTGCAGCCTCTCTGCAGAGAAGTAAAGTCTCTCTTGTGCTTCCAGCGCCTGACCCAGCAATGACGGGTACACTACTCAGTTCCTCCTGGTCCAGCACCTTCCGAGCCGATCTAATTAGGACTTGTCTCTCATCATGGGACAAGTGCGGTGCCTCCCCCAGCGAGCCCGCCAGGAGCGGAAAAACCCCGGCCTTCGCCAGGCGGACGACGTGGCCCTCGAACGACGCAACGTCTAAAATGATACCAGATCAGAACGCCCCCAAAACGAGGTGGATACGACAGATAAAGCCCGCCAATCACCTAAGTCCTCTGTGTTAGGAAGGAAGAAGGTTGGGATAGGGGCGTAGATGCCAGGCTTCAGAAGGCGGGGGACGTGCCCATGGCCTCCATTTGCGCTGTTCGGAGCCATTGCGAGACAAAGATATCCAGAGGGATATCAAGCTCGACATCTTCACGGTATACGTCGTTATATATGAGGTAACCATCATGGTATAGAGTAGCACGGGAATTCCGGACCGACTATACCCTATCCGCCGGGCCGTCCTAGGCGTCTTCGCACCTCCGCCGCTGATCCGTCGCTGACCAGAGAAGGGCTGTCGGACTCAGTGATCAACGAAGGACATCGAAGAGCCATCGTAGCCAGTTCATGCGAACAACCTTTTTTAAGCATGAACACTGGATGACTTTTCCGTCAGAATTTTATGCATTACTAAATCGGATTCATCGTGACATTGGAAGCACTGGCATTCTGAGCCTGAGCCTCTGAGCCTCTGAGCCTCTGAGCCTCTGAGCCTCTGAAGCCATAAACAGTTATTCCTGATGGCGACTTCCTCGGTAGTATATCATGCCACCCCCACCCATTAGACCGAATAGCTAGGGAAGAGAAAATGTAATCCGGTTCAGCAAGAACAGGCAGGCTTGCCGGTTGCCTCGCTTAGATCCCCCTGTGAGAAAGCGCCAAAAATGACAGTTACGAGTGTCGTCTAGGGTGAGGGAAAGATTGTTGTACGAGTCCTCCCGAAAAAGTTCAGAGCCAAAACAAGCTTTAAAGAGCGTGTAATTGTGCGTGGAGGGGGAATAGAATGAGTCACGTCTGCGGCTAACTAGACGCTCATTCAGAGGGTCTGTATTGTGTCACACCACCTGCACTTACTGTGAAACAATCACACTGGCAGCTTCCCGGACCGACGATAGCCCAGTAAATACATTCTATATGTACTTGCAGCATCTGCGAGTCTGGTTATCCGACCTAGCTATTTATAGAGTGGACGAATCTAAGAAGCGACGCATGTTCGGTTTAGGACAAGCCCCCAAATCTTACGGACAGCCATCCTTTGATACAGAGAATAACTAGGCACCGCGATGAGAAGGTTGAGAAGGTCAGACCGAGGTCACGGATAACTATCAGTGTCCCCACATTTAACATCAAGGGTGGCAGGCGGTCGTTTGAAGAGTTCTCGCTTATGATCCGCTAGCCTGGCCTGAGCAGACCTCGTTTACATAATTATGGCAAGAGATAATCCAAAAACTTGAGGGTTGACTAAAACACTTGGATAATCGAGTCATGTACTGTGTGGTGTACAATGTTTTTGGGGATTAGATCAATCCGCATTCTCGAAAATGAAAAACGCACTTGAAATGTCTGACACACATCTACGAGAAACCTACTCCCAAACTTCGATTGAAGCTCAAAAAGGGAAGGTACTCGCATACCCGGATAGTCAACTGATCCATAGCTTACAGCGTTGAACTCTGTGTAGAACATTCAAGGCGCAGGATTCCTTCCTTCGACAACGAAAAGTCGATCGAGGACTGCCTTTTCCCACTCCACCCAACCCTCTTCATCTCGCTCACCTTCATCTTTTAGAGCTTTCTCGAAAACCTCCCAGGGTATGCATTCATGATCGCCCTCCTCCTCTAGCTCCAATACGTAGTTCTTCTGCCTAGACCGTGTGAGAGTAACGACATGACCCGCAGAACCTAGCTCATGAGCTAAGTCATGGACTAGGGATCGCACGTAAGTGCCTGCAGAAACCTTCATCTTGAGAACGAATGCCGAGGGCACTTCACTCGAATCGGTGACTTGAGGATCTACCACGTCGGTTACCTCAGCCTTGGCGTCAGTTCCTGAGGCAGACTTCACCAGCGCTTCTTTCTGCTCTAGTGTGAACTGCTGTTCGGGCCACCGATACGAGTGGTTGCTACCTTTCCACTCGACCAACTCAAGGGAATGGACAGTCACTTTCCGCGGCTCGATGGGACGCGGAAGAGGTATGCCTTTTCGCGCGTAATCGTACAACGGCATGCCATCCATCTTGAGCGCTGAGAATCTGTTGAGCTCGACGGTCAGCAAAAGTGAAGCTCAGAAAGCGGCGCCTGACATTGGAGGAGTCTGCATGATTTCGCCTTTGAACTTGTCGAGAGCACTCTGCACCTTCTCTTTTGAAACGTGACGCCATGGCGCTAGCCTTAAACGGGCACCCTCACTATCATAAGTGTCCGTATCGCAGCCTAACAAACAAGTGGTGCGGTACTCCTGACAAACATAGTGAACTTAAAATTGTTAAGGGCGGTAGCAGGGAATGGGTAAGTACCTTAGTGCAGTCAAGGAGCCCATTCAACTTTTTCGTCGCTTTGCCTACTCCAATAACTACCAGGGCGTCGAGCAATAGAAAAAACGGGGAGGACTGAATGACCCACCAAGCACGCCATCAGCGAGGGGATCAAGAGTGCCCCCTTGACCTATTTTCACAGAGGCCTTCCTCCCTTTCCGACCCCGGCTCCCCTCGTGGTGGCTGGTCTGTTTGTTCGCTTCCACGAAAAGGCGGGATCGCGCGACCAAATCCTTCAGTCGAGTTACAACATCCATCGACGTCGGGCCAGAAGGCTTCACCACGCCGAAAAGCCCAGAAAGGGGTAGAGAAGACAGAGCGACCTTCGGCATATTCTTGATGAGAAAGGGATGGACCAGGGAACAGCCTGAGTATAGCAATGCAGGATCACGCTGGAAAATCGTGACAGAGGGCAGACAAGAAGTGGACGACCTTGAAGCGCCGTCCTGTGGGATTTTCTGAATTGATTCGATTTCGCAGTGTAGTCCTAAAGGCTGGATTGTCTTGCAGCACTCCTCGCACAATGTGTCCTAAGTTGGAGATGGCTAGAAGTACCTCAACTCAAAACATGTTGTGTGATATTGTTTCATCATGAGTCAACTGATTGACTGATATCAGTCCTCGGACTTGGTCACCAACCTCATGTCTTTGACCACAACATTTACAGCATGTATTAATGGGCAACCATATTAGTTCTTTGACTACACGACATCATGTGGACTTCAAATATTATATAGCTGGAGCATGACATTAATCTAAAAGCTATGAGCAAATTCTGTTGGAACACCAGGTGACCAATTTCACCCCTACAAAGATTGGATGATTAGCCAAAGAAGCGCACACTCTTTCTAAGGCAGCTTTGATGAAGGACTACCACCAGTAAAGGCAGTCTAACATGTGGTACAAAAGCGCCTATGTAGTTGTTAAAAGATGGAAACTCAGCCATCCTGCCGATGATCAATATATTGAGGGTCGTTTAGGGCCGGTCTCTCCCTACAAACTTTTTCTAGCTGTGGGGACTGTGATCTGTCGATTGTACTGTACTGTACAATCACTGCAACTGTAACGTTAGTCAACTGCTCTACGCTGTAGTAGTAAGAGCAGTAAAAATGCTTTGAAGAGGATGATTATTTCAGAATTGAGCTACTTCAGAAATCACTCTCGAAAGTGTATCTGCACTTTCCCTCTCCTATTGCTTCGTCTCTTCAAGCTAGCACGCTGGAACCTCTCTTTTGAACCTCAGCTTTCCATCAATAGGGCTTCCTTGTCTGTAGTTTTGCATCTTCCTGTATGAAGTCCAATGGTACTGAATGTCACAAGTCACATTTGCTGGCAACTGTCACATGCACACCACATAAGTGTGAATCTATAATTGGTTTTGATGCTAGTTGCATGTGTTGACATGAGTTTGGTCACTTAGCATTACTTCATCACATGTCTACCAGCACATCATATAAGTGGTCTGTGCACAATGTACTATCACTTATATACTGCCATACTCCCACTATAATATGGTATGACTTGTCCTCATCACCTTTTGCATATATTGTGTGCAATGTTTCATCAGCATGGAACAGTTTGAGGCTATCACACAGAGTAGGAGTAACTGAATGTGACACTGTTATGATCTGTATGCCTTTTTTTCTCTGATGATGTATCCTCTATTCCATCCTATTCCATAGTATTCCACTGATCACATCATCTTTCCTCATCATTGCCTCATATTGATATCATTATGGTGTCTCATCACACCATCTGTTATCTTGTGTTTGTTTTATGACTTGACCCATAATATATGCATATACTGCCTTGCAAGGATAATCCCTAAGCTTATCTTGTGGAATATACTGTTTGTGTATTGCTTCCTCATCTTGGCCTTTAGGTGTGCTTGTGAGACTTTGTGCTAAGAGTGGCCTATTGGATAGTCTTAGGGAAAGTTTGTGATAACTATACCCCTGGTAGTTGTTGTGCACTTGATATGCTTGGTAAATGTTCTGTTGAATATATATCTACTTTTATGATGCTGAGCATCTCTATTCCTTCTAATCTTATTATATCTCATCATATCATACATCTTATCTCTTATCTTTATCTTCAAATCTCATTTACTATCTCTTCCTACTCATTTTGGCAACATCTTTATCTTTGTGTTTACAACTCCTTTCTAACTCTATTGTACTTTTACTATGTCTTCCTTTTTCCTTCATTGTCACACCTCAGCTTTCTACACTGTAGCTGAAGTGTGCATTCATCAACTCCTACTCTATCTTTTCTTCTGACTTACCTATGCCTCACTCTAGCATTCTTATCTCTGCACCCTCATCATCTGGTGCTTCATTCTTCCTCTGCTAGGTATAGCCCTCATCTCCTTAGCTTCCTACACTGTAGCTGAGCATTCTTATCTCTGTGCCCTCATTGTCTGGCACTTTGTTCTTCCTCTGCTCAGTCTCCTCCACCTCTTCATTTGTCATCTCCCCAACATGTGGGACTCTTTTGTCTTGGACTTAGTGGTCCTTCTCCTGTCTACAATTATCATCATCCCCTGCTTCTGTCTGTGCTCACACATTCCTGATGATGAAGAATGGAATCAATAAGATAGTGATGAAGAGGATGACTAAACAAGGATCCAGAGTGATGAGCTTTAAGATGTCTTAGTGATGCTTAGTGACTTAGAGGTATTAGGCTTAGTTCTTATAGTTAGAAGTGAGAGAGTAGTGAGCTCAGGTCAAGTGCAGTGTAGGAGAATCCCTAGATTGTGAAGTTGACAAGACTTGGGTAGAAGACTGCCAGGCTTTCAACTACTTATACAAAACTGGAGTTCTAAAGATAGTAAAAGTAGATAAGGTTCACTGATCAATGATGATTGCATAGCAATCAACAAGATCATGTGACCAAGTTGCATCCATAGTAAGCTATGAGTAAGTAGCCACAAGTGCAAAATGAACAAGAGACAAACAAAGATAAACAAGGGCAAGATATAATGAGTCCTTGCTAATTGTATAGTGATAGTCCTTAGCAAGTTATAATAAATAAAGAAGAAAGGAAGGAAATATGAAGGTGCTTTATAGTACTTGGAGCTAAGCTCACAGCTAAGTAAATGAATACTATAGTACTGTAAAGGGTAAGAGCTAGAGTCCTTACTATAAGTTGGAGCTAAGCTCACAGCTGCAGTTAATACTACACTTATAGTAAGTAAGATAAAGGAAAATAAAATATATAAAAAACCATTACAAGGTGCCAAAGCAAGTGCCTTGTAACACTTTGCCTGTCTCTCATCTTGTATCTTGTCCTCAAACTTGGGCTTTGCCTTGAGCTTTACTGTGAGGCCAATGCTAGGCCAACCTAAACAACCACCTAAAGATGAAGATGGGACTAGATTATTGAAGGAGGTTGTATGGAAAGAGCATGGCCAGCTGTAGAAAGAAGAGAATATATTCTCAGTCTCTTTGTAGAAGACTGAGGAGAAAGAAAACTATGTGAAGAACATTTTCTATAAGTAACAGGTGTCAATTTTATCTACTATACAATGCTGATCATACTTATACATATTGGTATTTGTCTAGTCTCTTACAGATTGCATCACTCTTTCTTTCCATTTTTTGGGATCTATCTTTTGGTTTTACAGTTAGGCTCCCCTTAAACTCTATTGTAGCTGAACTGTATAAACCCCTCTTTTTCGTCCACATACCTCAGCACTTTTATCTACTGCTGAGGTATGTATCTCATCAGCTACTCTATCTCTTTTCTGACATACCTGTCCCTTGTAGCAATCTCTCCTCTATCTTGTGTACCCTCATCTGTACACCTCATTGTTCTCTCATCAGATGTGGCCCCTTGGCCCACTGCTCTGTCTTCTTAAGGGAATAACCCTTATCATCACCAGTGTCTTCCTTTCCTGCAATGCATATTTGTTCTATGCTATGCTATACTTGTCTTTTGCTGCCCTGCCCAGTTTTCCACAACAGGTCTGTCCATATCATCCATGAGTCCCACAAGAGGTCTGTGTGGCACAGTTGCCTGGTCACATTTTTGCAGTCACCCAGTCACTGTTGCACATCACTGTAAACTCCAACATTGATCTCACAGGCTGGCAGCTAGTAGATATCCCAGGTATATATAATATGGTGTTGATTATCTGTCTCATCTCCAGTGACATTATCATCACCATGGTCCTTTCTTTTCCCTTTTCTTCTGCCTACTTGTTAATGCTTGTGACTCACATGCTGTTGCTCCCACACTTTGTCATCTGCATTGTCTGCATGACTCATCTTCACATGTCATTCTATAATTAGGACACTCCTTTGTTCTCCTTCTTATTTTCTTCTGAGTTTGATCCTTACATCATTTACTTAAACTCTATCTCATTTACATATATATACCTTCCTTCATATGCTCTCTCACTTCAGCTTTTCTTCCTCTTGCTGAAGTGAGTATCACTTACTGTGAGGCACATGCAAGTGTGAAGCCACCACAATTGATGAAGGTCTGAGGACACTAGCATGATGACTAAGAACAAGATGATGCCTTGGATGTAGCCCAGATGAGATGACATTCTGAGAGAGATGATAGTGAGGTGTACAGAATGACAGGAAGTATGCAGAAGTAGAAGAGCAACTGGAAGGTGACTGTCAGAAAGAAGAGAGAGAGATGTGATGAGAGCCCTACCTCAGTGAGATGGCAGAAGTGCTGAGGTGGTATGATGAGTGAAGAAACCTTATGTAGATAAGGTTAGAGAGGAGTTCTGGATGTGCAGAACAAAGAGATGAGCAGATGGAGAAAGATGTGGGTCATGTGAGTAGACCCATGTGATAAGGAGATGGCTATGAAGAGTAGCTGGTAAGATGTGAGACAAGATGTGTTTGCACAGGTAGAATAGGCACAGTGGTGAAGGTGGCAGAATGTGATCAGAAGGGGAGTAAGGACTGGACATGTGGTGGGAGATGATGGTAGACAATGAGGGCTATGGTCCAGCCCAAGATAAGGGCTGAGAAGCAGATGGCGAACATGAGAAGGGCAAACTCCATACTAGTGTTGATGATCATACACTGACTAATCATCTCTTTCCTTTTTTGACTGGTTACTATACACACACACATACATGTGTACATACACACTTACACACTTCTGATGTTCATACTTCTATGGTCTGTGCATTACTGTAGTTACTATAAGTAGATAGTATTGATACAGTACAAAGATAAGAACTATTCTAGTTCCACTCTCACATATGACCTGCATTTATCAATTAGGAGCACAAAGGAGGGTATTGAAGTGGAGGGTTTTGTAATGACAGGTTCAGACAGAGCACACAGAAAGAAAGGAGATGTCTGCTTAGATTCTAAGACACTATCAAACTACTGATATACAAACAAGGATCATGCACAGACCATGCTGACTAAAAGGTGTGGGCTGTGGGTGTCTAGAGGGAGAGATAAGCAATAAGAAGATCAGATCAGATCCAACAAGATGTACAGATGTTGTAATGAGGTATGCACAGCATCCATAAGAGAAATGAAAATGTCAACAACAATCAAATGTGAACTAAAAGGGGTTAGATGTGATATGCTAGGAATGGATGTGATGTGAAATGAATCAGCATGAAGGGGAGATGGGCACTATAAATCAACTGGTTCATGTGCTGGTGGATATCCCAGATGATCAGAACTGAGGGTTATTGCCAGGCATTTGATTGACCCCAACTTATCATACAGTGTATAGGTTTGGAGCTCTGTCTTGCACATCTCATGAAGGTATCACACATTTGTTGAAAGATGGGCAATATTATAAATGGTGAACAGATTGTTTTGAGGCAGAGATAGCCTTGTAGGCCAAGATGAAGCTAGAAGAGGACCATTGTCCAGATGTCATACATGACTAGAGAAGTAGATGAGGCCTAGAGAGGTAGATGAGGCCTGTAAGATAGAGAAGATGTGTACCAGAGGGTAGAGGGTACACAGAAGAAAGAGAGAGCTGCATAGAGCAGGTATGTCAGAAGAGAGCTCAGAGAGCAGAAGAGATACTCACCTCAGCACATGCAAAAGTGCTGAGGTGAGAAGATGATGAGGTAAAGAAGATATAGTAAGGGCAAAATAGAGTTAGAGAGGAGCCCAAACTGTAAGGAGGAAAGAAATACCAATAAGGTAAGATAAAGAAAGAGATAAGTATAAGAGTGCATAAGGGTAAGTCCAGCAGCCTAAGATAGCCAAAAATTGACAACATTGTCTGTGCAAGAGGTTGTAAGTAAATCCACAGTAGTCTGCAGTGTGCACAGCAGCTCACTAATGTGCAGTGACATGCATCCTGTGTTGTTTTTCTTGACATTTATGTTCATAGCATGCTTTGTATACTTAGATTACATACTGAGTACATCCTTTTACATCTTATCTTATATTTATTCTCTACCAGTTACTTGCTGTACTGGTAGGCACTCATGTGGGTTTATTTACTTGACCCACATTGTTCCCCTTCTGGGATATCTCTTGTTCTTTATAGTTGTCAGGCCAGCAAGTCAACATCAGTCAATGAGCCCACAACTTATCCCCAGCCTCCTTTAGAGGACTTCAATGGGGAGCTACCTTGGAATAATGCCAAGGGATGAGATGTCAGGCCACTCTTATTTCTCTTATTTTTTTCTTCATTTTTCCTATTTTTCTTATGTCTCTATCACAACAGATCTTACAATTGCTCCTTATGAGACTGGAGTCTGCATATATCCCTAAGGTGGGAGACTGGGCACACTCAACTAATGATCACTCAAAAGAAGAGGAAATCCAGCCATAACTAGCTGGAGTATATTCAGCTATACTACAGCTATTTATATACTCTAGGAGATCGTGCACGGACCAGGTGCAGTACTCTAGGGCAGATGCTACAGTACAATACCACAGTAAGTATGGGAACATGCCAAAGGCACATGCTATGACCTCATAAGTAAAACTAAGGAATGCAAGTAGATAAGGATTAGATATGATCAGATAAGATGAAGAGATAAGATGATCATATCTAGTCTAATCAAAGGAAAACAGAAAGAAAAATAAAATAAAATAAAAGGATAAATGCACCAAATAATGGTGCCTGACACCCCTGATCTATCAAAGTGATTCTCATGGTTATGCTTTCCTCTTGTTTGTCTTTACTGGCTGATGATGCACCAGTTGTCCAATCCCTTATCAACCTGCTTATGAAGTACTTATGACTCTTTTTCTCACTGTTATTGTGGATGCTCATTCAGCTTTCCCATGACTGCTGCAGAGTATCACTAATAATTCCCACACTTACTGCAGACATCAGTCATCCTCTCTCTGATCGGTTGTTATTATTATCTCTACTACACAGCCTTTGCTAGTCCATATGCCTGCCCTAGAGTATAGTACTATATATACTATATGACTCCCAGTGTTTATTCCCCAGTTCTGATCATCTGGGATATCTGCTAGTCTAAGTGCAATTGTCCTTTTGTTGTTTTTAGCTTTTCTTCAGTTGTTTGGCTTCAACCTAGTGTTGGCCTCACAATTGATCAGAACTCCTTCCTCCACCACCACCCCCACCTTTTCATCCCTCCTCCATTCCCTCCCAGACATTGCCATCATCTGCACTACATCTGCAACCCCTTCTACACCATTGCACTAACAGCTCCCCCTTCTTGCCACACCAACCACTTCTTTGACTGCCTCTCCCTTCCCTCCATTCACTGTTTGTTGTCACTGCAAGTGGCAAAAGCATGAAAGTGAGTGTACTTGTGACTTGTGGACCAAAGTATACATCCCTTGCTCACCATCCTCTACCCTTCAACTCCTGGTTGGACATTACAGTGTTCAACCCATCCATCTCCACCTTGTGCCCAGTGATCTACACACAGTGCCCCTGGACCCATATCTTTGTTGACAGGAGGATCCAGCAGTGTGGATGTTTGCCTGGGACCTTGACAACCTCTCCTCTGATCCCTGGGGATCTTCATGATCTTCAGACAGCTCTGGAACTGCCCACATGTTCTACACACCCCCCTCACACTTGCTCTAGAACAGAGTGTCTTCTAGATGAAGGTCTTTGCATCAACTCTTACTCTCTCCTTCCACCTTGTCATCCTTCCATCATCCATCTCCATCTTTGCCATTGCATCCTCACCTGGCACACACACATCATTATACAACATTGGGATGAACCCATCACTAACAATGAGAGGTTTCCTCTGTGGTTATTTCCAGATCTGAGATCAGAGTGGTGGAAGAATCAAGATAAGAAATATTGTGCTAAGTACCCCCCCAAACTATTCTTACACACATTGTGGTACTACTTTGAGAACCCACATCTTACTCCTCCCCCTGTCCTCATTGAGTTGTCACTACACCCCAATCATGCATTCCATATCAACC
Source organism: Albatrellus ellisii (assembly GCA_003314395.1). Lineage (NCBI taxonomy): Eukaryota > Fungi > Basidiomycota > Agaricomycetes > Russulales > Albatrellaceae > Albatrellus > Albatrellus ellisii. The sequence continues at coordinate 26,516 of QLPN01012506.1, forward strand.
CACATCATCATTTTGCTTCTTATATTACTGGGGGCCCCAAAACATCTACATACTAGTGTAGACATATCACTTTTGTGGTGCTGGTTATTGTCCTCTATATCTTGCACAGATTTTATTGAGAATATAGTGCTTTCATGTATGACTGAGTGTGCCACTGACTTGTCATTGCTCAACTACAGAAGCACAGGTACTCTCATTGAAATTATCCATCAGATAATAGAACAAACTGTTGTAAGAACACAACAGCAACTGGAGTTGGAGACAACAGTCCCCTCCCCACCACAGAGAAGACAGTGAAGAGCCAGAATCACACTTGAGGAATCAATTCATGAATTTAGCAGATCAAGAACCAGAAATCTCCCACTGCTTAGACTCAGAAATTGTGAGTCTTGGTACAGCCTTAGCAGTGACTCTTCAACCTCCATCTGTAGCATTTGCACAAATGGATCAAGACCAGGATCAGCTGAGTTTTGGGGAGATGGTGAAGATGATTATGGATCAACAGAAAATGATCCAACAGCAGCAAGAAGTGATGATGAATCTATTGAATCATCACTCAAGAACAGAAGGTGCTGGTTTGATTTCAGGAGTAGGAATTGACTGCCTACCCCAGGTCTGACTCCCCAAGGTTTGTGTTGCGGAACCAACCCCTTTTGATGGTGACAAAAAGAAATTCCAATCATTTTTGGATCAAATTTATCTTGTCCTTTGCACACACCCAGAATACAAGGACAAAGACAAGATAACCATCATATTGTCTTATATCACAGGAGGATATGCAGAAGAATGGAAAAAAGGGATTCTGTGACAAATAGAAGTGCATAGGGTTGATCCTGTTTGACAAGAAGAACCATTTGAAGATTTTGATGGTCTCCTAATGTTGATGAAGTTAACCTTTGGAGATCATAATGAAGAACAAATGGCTCAGCAGAAACTGACCATGATTTCACAGGGAAATAGGCATATAGATGAGTATATCACAGAATTCCTCCTCTATAAAACAGCATCTGGATACAATGATGGAGCACTCACCACATTGTTCAAGAAAGGGATGAATCACCCTCTTCTCTGGTCCTGTTATTTGGAAATGCCTATTCCTGCTGATTTAGATGGGAACCAAGCATGAATTCACCATCCTACAATAGTGTCAGAATGTACTTATTTTTCCTTTCATTTTATGATTTCTTTTACTCTTATTGCTCAAGATCTGCTAGAGATATCTTATCTCTTATCTCATCATATCAGATCATTAGCAGATCTTATTGTGATTATCTATGACTCACATCTATTTAGTCATTGGGCTGCTTACTATACAGTTATGACTACATTTCCCACAGATGATTACTGATGCAGTGCAATGCTGTGCATTGCTTACTGATACTTCTCACAGATGCTGCACATCTTAGTTACATATGCTTGCCCTACAGTAACAGTGTATGGTCTGTGTGCCAATCCCTTTAGTATATATAGGGCTCTCTTGTAGTAGATAGTTCTTCAGCTTTATACATCTGAGATATCCACTTACACAGTGTGAAGCATCTTAAGTGTATTGTCTCCTTCCTTGTCAATCCCCTCCCTTCTCACAGTTGTGACCTTGCTGTCTGGTGTGCACCTCACAATTGTATAAAGCTCCTCTCAGTGACTTCACACTCCCATTCAATCATCATTCCCCTCCCTCCTTGCTCAAGAGAGCATTGTATTGTTTTTAGTGCACCATTCTTCATAGTTCAGCTGCAGTGCTGGGCCTTATATTGCCTCAGTGAGCAGTGCTAGGGTGTCTACCACTTAGTGGGGCATTGCAGAACCTCCTGACAACCATTTGGACCAGGAGTACTATAAAATTTTACTATAACAGAATCTCTTTCATAGTACCAGTAGCACATATACACCAGTACTTACATTACATACCTTTCCCCTTCCATTTTGTGTTGAAAGGCCTATTCCCTTGAAAAAGGAATAGTGAGTTCTCACTTTGCACAATCTTATTTTTACCATTCCATGCATTCTACACTCAGAAAAGAGGACTCAATCTGACAAATCCTACACCAGATTCAGCACTCTTCCACCATCTACTCATCCTCAAACTTCTCATTCTCTCCAATGCTTCTACACCAACATCTATTACTACACCCAGCAACAGGCTATCTGGTTCTTCAAACTCCACAATCCCTATTACAACAGTCACCCTGAGCAATTCCCATGGCATTTCTTTCCAGAGTACCACAACTGTACCAGCCCATATCGACACTCACTCCCCCAAGTCTTCATATTTAGAAATGAACAATGAGCCAACCAGGATCCAGTCAGTGGGCAATGGGGGAACCTGCACCAATGGTGGAGGATTCCTCAGAAGAAAGAGCAAGGGAAGAAAGACAAGAAAATGAGACCAGAAGACTGCACCTATTAGATGTGGAGGAAGTGATGGAGATGATGAACAATCAGATCAAAGAACAGGCAAGGAACAAAGCAATGCAATTCTCCAATTGGGGACAGCAATGTTGGATGTAGCCAAAGCAATGAAAGATCTAACAGCTATGATGAACCAAGAAGCCCCATCAACTATCCCAATCAGTTTCTCTGGCCCACCAAATGCCCCATTTGGCCACATATTTGCCCAACACCAGGTAGAAGTTTCACCACCTACAGCATACTTGGGGAAGCAAGACAAACTTGACTCATTTATCCAAGAGTTATTCCTGGTGTTTGCAGCTAACAAAATGTGGACTGATAGTGATTGAATCACATATGCCCTATCCTATATGATAGGAGGAGGTTGTCAGAATGTACTTATTTTTCTCTTCATTTTATGATTTCTTTTATCCTTATCGCATAAGATCTACAAGAGATATCTTATCTCATCTTATCAGATCATTAGTAGATCTTATTGCGATTATCTATGACTCATGTCTACTAAGTCATCGGGCCGCTTACTGTACATTTATGACTACATTTCCCACAGACGCTTATTGATGCAGTGCAATGCTGCGCATCGCTTACTGATACTTCTCACAGATGCTGCACATCTTATTTACATACACCTGCCCTACAGCGACAGCACATGGTCTGTGCACCGATTCCTGTAGTATATAAAGACTTTCATGTAGTAGATAGCTCTTCAGCTTTATACATCTGAGATATCCACTATACAGCATGACTATTCTTAAGTGTATTGTCTCATACTTCACCAATCCCCTCTCCTCTTCAGTTGTGACCTCGCTGTCTTAGTGTGCGCCTCACAATTGTATAAAGCTCTCCACAGTGACCTCACCCCTTCCATCACTCCCATACTCAGTGTTCAAATCATCATTCCCCTCCCTCCTCGCTCAAGAGAGTGTTGTACTGTTATAGTTCTCCAGTTCTTCATAGTTCAGCTGCAGCACCAGGCCTTATATTGCCTCAGCAAGCAGTGCTAGGGTGTCTACCACTTAGTGGGGCATCGCAGAACCTCCTGACAACTGTTCGGACCAGGAGTACTATAATTTTTACCATAATCAAGATCTCTTTCGTAGTACTAGTAGCACTTATATACTAGTATATACTCCCACCTTCAATTTTGTGTTGAAAGGCCTATTCCCTTGAAAAAGGAATAGCAAGTTCTCACTTCACACAATCTTACTTTCACTATTCTGTGCATTCTACGCTCGGAAAAGAGAACCAGATCTGGCAAATCCTATGCCAGATTCAGCTCTCTTTCACCACCAACTCATTGGTTGACTTCTATTGCTCTCTTCCGCTTCCACGCCAATGCCTACAACTACCGACAACAACAGGCGATCTGGTTCTTCAGGCTCCACAACCCCTATTACAACGATCACCCTGAGGAATTCCCTTGGCATTTCTTTCCAAACTACCTCGATCAAACCAGCCCTTATTGAAACTCATTCCCCTAGGCATTCCGTTTTAGAAACAAATGATGACATCATCAGGACCAAGCAACTGGGAAATGAGAGAACCGGCACCAATGGTAGAAGATTCTTCGACAGAAAGGGAAAGGGAAAGAAGAGAAGCAGACAAAACCAGAAGACTCAGACTTCTGGATGTAGAGGAAGCGATGGAGATGATGAACGATCAGATGAAACAGCAGCAGCGCATACAGAAGGAACAAGGCGATGCAATAATCAGTCTGGGGACTACAATGGCAGATATTGCCAAAAATATGAAGGAAATCACCTTGATGATGCGGCACCAAGTCCATCCTTCCACACTCCCCCCAGCTATTCCTGCCAATTCCTCTGGCCAAACCAACGTCCAATTGGCCCATGTATTTGCCCAACACCAGGTAAAAGTTTCTGCACCTACAACATTCTCGGGGAAGTGAGACAAACTTGACTCATTTGTCCAAGAACTATTTTTAGTATTTGCAGCAAACAAAACATGGACTGATAGCAATCGAATTACATATGCCCTTTCCTATATGATAGGAGGCTTGGCAGAAGCATGGCGCAATCTACAAGTCGTGAAACAACGACTTCATGAGGCTAACCCCCTCAATTCATTATACCCCATGCCATTCTGAGATTGGGTCGAATTCGACATGAAACTACAGGAGCAATTTGGAGATCCCGATGAGGCACACACCGCACAACAAGCCCTGCACAAACTATGCCAAATGGGAAAAACAGCGGATGAATACACCACTGAATTTCTCCTCTTAGCAGCAAAAACACTCTATGATGACCATGTGCTCATTGACTGCTACAAAAGAGGACTGAATAGTGACGTATTAAATCGCATTTACAACATCAACCCACTTCCCACAACATATTTGGATTGGCAGAGGATGGCCCAACAAGCAGACAGACACATGAGAGAATATCGACAATTGATGCAGTCTAGAGGACTATCACAATGGACCCCTA
>QLPN01012528.1:0-34607 GCA_003314395.1 Albatrellus ellisii
GGGGGGTAGGGTGCCAGCTGAAAAGGTAAACTAGAAGGACAATACCATATTGTAAGTACAGTATGGTTTCATTGCTTGGACTCTTCAGCTTCTAGCTAGGGGTTTATATAGGGTAGGGACATGTATGACTAATCTCTGACAAGGGATTATTGCTATAGATAGATAGTAGTAATACAAGGATATCCAAAGGGGGAACAATGGATAACTAAGAATAGAATAGCGGTTACAACTACTGATTCATCTCCATGGTAACTATCATACACATGACAGTGTGTGTGACAGTGTGTGCCCCTAAAGGGAGTAAAGATTCTCAACCTAAGGTTATGATTCAGCCTGCATCAGTGGCCAAACATCTATAGTCAAGATTAAAGGAACTCCAGAAAGGACACAGGATTGTTGGTTTCTCACTACCTTATGATGCTGATCACACTGTTTACTTATTAAGTATACTTATCTCTATCTCATCATATTGGTATTTCTTTTCTCTTTATAGTTTGAGCTCCTCTTAAACTCTATTTTGCTCTTACTATATCTTCTATACTTTGTCTTTGTCTCACCTCAGCACTTCTGCATGTGCTGAGGTGAATATCTCTTCTACTCTCTGAGTTCTCTTCTGACATACCTGCTCTATGCAGCTCTCTCTCTCTCTTCTGTGTACCCTCTACCCTCTGGTATACATCTTCTCTATCTTACAGATGTGGTCTTAAGCTCTGCTCTGTCTTACCAAGGCTGTGGCCTTGACTCTTTCTATAATGGCCCTTGGGCTCTACTCTTATTAGTTTTATGTCATGATGTCTGCTTCCCTAGCTGTGCTGCCCACTTTCAACAAGGATAAACAAGATGTGATTCAGGACAAACAGCAAACCATGCAAGATGAATGAGAGTATACAGGAGGTCAAGAATGACCCTTGTCATACATATGAGGTAGCATTTAAGTAGTACAAGAGACAATAGAGGAAAAGAGAGAATAAGGAAACATACAGTACAGGGTAATGCCATTGTTATGGGGTTGTGCCCATGTAATAATACAGATGGTGTAATGCCATTGCTATAGGGTATGCATCCTATAGAAGATACTTCAAAAGTGTCAGTAGAAGGAAAAGAAAGAAAAACCCAAATCCTGAGAATTAGTAAGACACAAGCAGAATAAATCATAGGGCACAAGACAAAAACATATGAATGAAAGAGATCAAGTAGTGTGCACCAGTAATTGCTGAATTGTCTAAATAGAAGGTGAGCCCAAACAGCTCACACACAAGTGCATGTGCCAGTTTGTGCTTTGAACAGTCACCAGCATCATTCAGCTCATCAAAACCTATGCACAGCCAAGCCATGCCCTATTGAAACATGGGAAAAGTGGCAAACAGCAGATTGAACATTGTAGTGTAGAGATAGGCTTGTGAGCCCAGGTGGAGATAAAATGAGCCAAGAGGACAACAGTCCAGAGGGATAGAGAGAGACAGCTAGAGAGATAGCTAAAGAGATGGCTAGAGAGATAGCTAGAGAGAGATACCTAGAGAAATAGCTGAAGAGACAGTTGTAAGATAAGAGAAGAGGTGTACCAGATGGTAGAGGGTACACAGAGAAAGAGAGAGCTCAGCAACATGCAGAAGTGCTGAGGTGAGAAGATGATGAGGTAAAGAAGATATAGTAAGAGCAAGATAGAGTTGAAGAGGAGCTAAAACCATAAAAAGAAAAGAAATACCAATAAGATGAGATAGAGATAAGTATACATAATAAGTAAACAGTGTGATCAGCATCATAAGGTAATGAAAGAACCAACACACACCCCTTCCCCTGTCGAAACCCTATTTATCATAAATACCCTAGCTCCTGCACTTCACTCCCCTTGCGACTAAAGTTTGTAGATGAAATGACCTTTGTGCCTGTCCTTTACAGTCGTCCAGGAGGCGAATAATCTCCTGCTTAGTTTCGGAACACGTCACTTCCTATTTTAAACCAGCACTGTTTGTCAATTGATCTTCTAAGAAATTGAGATGTCTCACCTTGACACTCTCGACACTCTTATATGCAGACTGCAGTGCAGTCATTGCACAGTCCAATTCACCCAGCAGGCTCATCACTCCCAACCAATTTGGCAATTGAGTTAAGCAAAAATGTGAGAGGAGATGCAGTGTCTTCTCATGAATGTCACCATTGATTAAGTGCGACGCCCAATATCGACATGCATACTGTACGTGGGTGGGAATAAGAGTTGCAAGTAGGCAAACAAGCCCTGAGTTGTAGAGTAAATCATCCCCGACTTTGCACTCGTTTGGAAAGAACGATTGTAGGACCCGCAAGCAGTGCTCAGCAAGCGTTGTATGCTGAAGCCATGCATTGACAACGAAGTTTTGATCATAGCATCGGTTGGAGTCGATGAGGAATTTATGGAAGGAAGAATGAATAAATCGAACGGGGGCACCTTTAGCGCTGGGGACAATAGCAATGGAGTGCAAGTGATGAAGTTGCAAGCGGACAGCGCCGGTTTTCAGATTAAGCAAAGCACCAAGACTTTCAGGATCGAGCGGGTTAAAAAGCAGAGCAATTGTCCCCAGCACATTTCGAATTTTGGGTGCATTGACATTCTTAATTCGAAGGAATGCTTCACGGAGCGCCGTGAGGTACATCTTATCAAGAGTTCCATAGACAGGAGCCAGGGTCGACACATTGGTGGATAACACTTTCCTCAGGATATCTTCCGGGTCACAGCCATACCCGACCTCGCGTTCAAAGAGATTGATCACTGCCGCTGCAAAGATAAACAGTCCTTCTGACTGTTCAACTAATTGATCTAGTTCTTCCTTCGATGGCCAGTCTCCGAGTCCATATTGGGGTCCAGTGGCCGAAAGCTTTTTTTTAAGATAAACACGAATATCTGCCTCTGTTCTTGATTGAACATCGTGCAGGGCCAGCATGGTTGTACTTTGCTTGAAGCCCCAATGACGAAACCCCTTAACAATGTTCGGAACCGGTCGACTTGTGATGAAGAACCTGAGGCGGGAAAGGCGGTTAGCAAACATAGAGAGAGCTGACAGGATGGTCGACGTTGACTGCTCGTCCTTGCACTCGTCCAGAGCGTCGATGATGATGACAAGAAATGGTGGGAAGCCCTCCGAGTCGTCACGTATGGCGGATTCCATGGGTTTTATGATTAGCTTTTCCAGCTGCTCTGAGGGAGGCCCATATTGCGCGTTAGGATCCTTGGCTATCGCCTTATAGAGATGTTTCTTGAAGGAGGTTTTGCAAGCGTTACCCCTCGTCAGTTCATATGCTATCGTGGGGAACACTAGGGCAACGTTACTGCGATCGGCGTCTTCCCTAGAACTGAAAAATGTTCCACCTAAATTGTAGCAGTTGTTGGCGACGCTTTTAGCAATGCTAGACTTGCCCGTCCCCGCCTCACCAACCAGCCAGAAGAACAGGCTCTTGTCGTTCCTTTCTGCTGGCAACCTGTCTGTCTTGAGACCCCCCCGCTCATACCATTCCATTAATTTGTCATGGATCTCTTTCCTCGTGTCACCAGTGAATGATATTTCGGCATCTTGGTAGTAGCTCGCTTTGCATGCATACCGTAGCGTCGGTTCAGTAGCAACCTCACTGGCAGCTTGGCTGCGTTTCAATGAAACGTATGATGTCACATATATGTTGCACATACCAGGCATGGCCTAAGGCGTGACATCAATCATATAGACAAGATGCGAGTGAATAAAAAAGATGCACCTCAATTCTGTCTGAGTTCGCCTTAGCACTATTGCCGAACAGCTTGGGAAACGGTGACATTATATTGTCACGAGAAAAAGCAGCTTGGTGGTCGCAGTGCAAATCAGTGGGTGTGGGACGATAGGTCGTTATCGAAGGGTCGAAGTCGAACGTTGATTCAGAGGGTGCAGTGCATCAAACTACCAGTCTCCTTCATAGGCTTTATACAAGTAGAAACTACACCGTATCATAATGGATTACAGTAGGGTAAGGTCGCGCTTGGATTCTACCGTATACGTATTGCAGCGTTATTGTAATGGTCGTTGTTGCACATGCTATTATTCCTGCCACGTACTATTTTCTTGTTTATCATACTATTATTGTCCCCGCTACAGCCCAGAGATTAGCGGATGTTGTTGCGCGCTAACGTAGCCCTGATCCGTTTTCTCCTTCAAGTCCTTTGTTCGTCGCTAATATATTTTTAGCAACAGTTTGCGTCATCCCCCCTCCGAGTATTTTACACCTTGCCTTCACGTTTCGAGCCGTATGCTGCTCTACTATTACCGCACCGAGAAGCGCCCGCTGTGCAAATAGGTAGAAGATATATTGGTCGATGTATGAGTACGGAATGCTACTTAGCCTGATTATTATTGAAAGGTAAGTGCAACCGTTAATGCGAGGACATGACGAAAGTATTGTAGCGGGAGCTGCACCACACCACTAGCAGAGCCGCAGCATTATGAAGGGTCTATTCGAGAGAATCCTTCGTACGATAACCCTGAATCACTCGGTCTCATTGCTCATTGTCCTCATCCCTTGCCCAGGTCTCTTCTATTTTTGTGTTACGTTATTGTCTAATCGGTACGGGTCTTAGCTACGAGTCTTAGATCCAAACTTAGTGTGTCGGCTTGCATGCCCCTCCCCCTACTAGATACTTGCCGGCCAGTGTCGAACACCGTAAGCGGCAGCCCTGTTATATTCCTCTGCAGGGGCTACCTGAATAATGAATAAGGTGCGGGAATCTGCTCACAAGAAACCGTGCATCCCCAATCAATCATACTTATGCAGTGAACTGGCAACGCACGCTGGATTAAAATTATATCAGGGTACAAGAACTACAGCTACAAAATAGTATTAGTACTGCATAGTGATAGCGGTACGCCTGCTGTTAATTTAATGCGAAGAGTGGAAGGGGTCAGGCATATTGATATCGACGATCACTCAGACATGCAGTCAATGTTGTACTGTACGCGAACGCGCGCCACCCGTGGTTGTGCGAGGATATTACAATTGAAAGTGAACTTGGATAGACAAAGTAAAGATTAGATTCAGAAGAACCACGAGCGACCACGGAACATACCAAAATAAACACATAAGTTATTGTGGTCAGACTCAGAAGATAGAGGTGAACCGCGATAAACCAGCTGGTCAACAGTTACGGTCATCAACAGGTTAATGACACAGGCAAAATGTAAATGTCTATAACTTTGCACAAACTCCCATTCATGACATTCTGAGTAGACATAAAGATGTCATGAATACCTTACTTAATTTACATGGGTAAGAGCATTTAGGCAGCAGACTGTCTACATTGGATATGTAGATTGATGTACTTTGGTGTCTCCATCTTATTGACAGTCACATTGTCGTTGTTTGATTTCTTCCAAAGATACAGATTGATTGTTGCTTTCAGGATAGTTACAGACTAATGAGTGGGCTGTGGACGTGAACAGTTTAGGAATCTATAGCATAGAGGCTCAGTCGGTAGTGGAAACGATTGAGGGAGAACAGTAAGCTACGAGCGTGTTTATACGTATGGAGAGAATAACATGTGAATGCTGTAGTGTAATGAAAGTGGACAAGTATTGAATGGGAAGTCATGATAAGGAGAAATGACGTCTGTCATCCCATAAAGCGACACAAATAGAAAATAGAGACGACATCCTTCCGTATCAGTCACCTTCCAGATTCCAACAAACAGTTCCGCGTCTGGCATACCCAGGGCCGACGGCGCAAGAATCGCGGGCAGAAGAAGAGGATGCGGATGCCACAATGAGGCGAAGGAGAGATGCTGACCATCTGCAAACTTGAAGCTCCTTAACGCCTTTGTGCTAATTTTCCCACTCGCACCGCCCGTGAGGCCACAAGTGGTCCGCCGCTGGTGCCAACATCATCACCACCAGCGAGTCGCCAGTCTTGCCTGTGACCTCGCAAGCATTCGGGAGAAGTGGAAGTGCGAGCGCCGTCATCTCACTCCCAATCTGCACATAGGTTGACGCTGAAACTCCACAATGCGCAATGGGACGAAGAGGGAGGGAGACTGAACATCTACAGACTTGAAGCCGCTTGGCCCTTTCTTGTCCAGTAGTTCAGACGCACCTGAACACATTTACACCTCAAATCCCACAAGAAATAGACGGATATACTGATTATTTCACTGTGCAACATAACTGTGCAACATACCTCATCAGAACATGCCCCTGTCGACGTTGTGCAGGAGTCTAGAGCAAGGCAGTAGAGAGCGAGAGAGCATGCGCAAAAGATACTAAAAGAGTACGCTAAGTGCTCGTTTCGTGCCTCTTCCGCGCGGAGGGAGGCGCACGAGGAGCGTGCGAGCGGATAAAGATATAATAAGCATATTAGGCACTCGTCTCGTGTCCCTGGCGCATCCACGGGCGCAGGCAGGTGGGGTGAGGCGCGGGGCGAGAGTATGTGGACACGGCTGCGACGGCGGTACGAGCGAGTGATGGAAAGGTTGCGTACAAAAGACACGAAACAAACACGCTAGTTGCTCATTTCGTGCAAAACAAGCATGGAAAGGCGCAGGCGTGTAGACAGCGGGAGAGACATGTGGCAAGGGTGCATGCGGAGATGACGGCAGCCAGGGGCGAGTAACGACAGGCCAATACACCAGTGGTAGTTGAGACTCGAGAGGCAGGAATGGGACGACATCCACGAATGTGTCACTGATGGGCTTTTACTCTCACGCTGTTCTCACAATCGCACAGAAGGTCGAGAATCTCAGCCCCGGCAGGGGCTAATTCCTATGTCCAACCAGCACTATATGTTGACTGACATTACAGAAATATCGAGACATCTCACCTTGGCTATCCTGTGCGCGAACTGTAGCATAGTTATCGCTCAACAAGCTCGTCACCCCCAGTCAAACCACCAATTGATCCGATGTACGGAAATGCTGTGGGCTTCCGTGCGAGTTCGAGTATATGAGAAAGTGAGAGATGTGTAAGACGAGAGCAGCGGGCTCCTAGCCTAAAACACATAATGAGGAGAAATGATGATATTAGAACAAAGTGAAATGGGATAGCGGCGGGCTCGTAGTATCTGCGTGATAGTCGGTCTCGTAGCTGTGGTAACTGGTAGCTGCTTGCTGGTAGTTACTGGAGAGGAGGGGTACACTCCAGACTCCTTAAACACAGTAGTCGCATATGTACGTTGCTCCGTCTCAGAGCCTTGTCTCCTTGGCAGCGTCCGCGTAGAAAGTAGGTATTTAGTAAGTAAGTAATAGACGTTGTATCGTACTACGCGCTGCCAGACCGTTCCGGCGCGCGGCTGTTGAACATGTAAGTAACCTAGATCGTCAGTAGCCTGCTTGCAGGTCTTACACCGAGAAAGCCCAGAAGTTCCAATATGACGTTGTGGATGTTACCGTTCGTGAGGAGAGACACCCAATGTCGACATGTATGCTGCACTGTGGGCGGGGATGTGTGTTGCGATCCAGATTGGTAGGTCGACGACTTCTTGATCGTAAAGTGATCGTAAGGTGATGGGTCTCTGATCTTGCAAGAGAATCTGCAGTACCCAGAGGAAGTAACAGAGTGAGTGAGAGACCCTGAAGTCGCGCGTTGACAACGAAGTTGACATCATCGCATCGATCGATGTCGATAGTCATGGAACGAGAGCGAGGGATGAAGCAGCCATACAGGGCCATCTACTGGGAGATGATAGCGATGCGGTGCAGCGTTAAGCAAAGCTTCCAGACCACTAGAATAGAATAGGTCAATGAGTAGAACAACTGTCCCCAGCACAATCTGAAGACTGGCCTGTAGATTTTGAGAACACTTCATGCAGGTACAGCGCATCAAGACGACGTTAGAGGGGTGCCGGTGCGATCGATGTATATGGTGCATGACACGATCCCAAGTTGGTTGCTGTTTCGGGGTACTGGCATCCGGGTCTTCAAAGATACCGTCGCTGTCAGAACAGGCTTCTTGACAATTCAACCAATACCTCGCTCGACGGCCAGGACCTCAATTTGAAAGACCACGCGATACGCGAATGTCCGCATGTGAGACATCCCATGGAATGCTGTGCAGAAATAGAGCGTTCGTTTTATCTTTCATGAGATCCGTGTCACAAAACCCCTGCACGATGTTCATCACCGGTCGATTCGTGATGAAGAACTTGACGGGAGAAAGAAAGAATACGGAGAGGGTTGCCACGATGGCCGACGCCGCTTTCCCTTCTTTGCATCCTTGCATTCGTCTGCAGCGTTGATGACGACGATACATGGTGGGAATGCAGCATGTATCGGACCTATGATCAGGTTTTCCAGTCGCAAGCGCAAATCGCGCGTCAACATCTTTGTCCGTCACTGCGGATAGGCGCATCTAGAAGGAGAGGGAATTGAGCAATGACGGTTGATACGCTATTATGGGAAATACCAGAGCGAGGTTATTTATTCAGCGTGGTCCCTCGAACAGAAAAAGAATGCATTGAGCTCATGATTTCTATTGAAGTGTTTAGTGACGGGGTAGACTTGCCCGCTTTCGCCACTCCATTCAGCCAGATATCCGGCCTTGTTGATCCCCCCGGACAAGGTCTCGCCTATCTCAAGGCTCAAGGACCTCCCCCTTGAACCAGCGATATATTATATCCAGAGTCTCCGTCCACTCGTTTGCTCTCGTGATCGAATCGCGCAGCGCGTACATAGCTTGACATCGATCACCTTGTCCGCGCAGTCAGCCTTATATCAATATGGGAACAGCCTTTTACTTATTATTTCCGGTGGGGATAAGGACGCCGCACCTGTACCACTCAACCTGGCGTATCGCCTCTGTTTCAACGTAATGATGGCATGAATGGCCTCATGCGTGGCCTCTGCCTCACGGGAAACGACATGCACGACCTCACGCATCGCTTCCGCCTCCACATGAACAACATTTTCCGTGTTGTCAAGACCGCCAGGCATTTCCATTCTGATTTTTTGAGTAGTCAATTAACAAGTAAATGTACGGTGATGGCCATTCGCTCCTACCCACCTCAACACTAGTCTCCATCATTAGTGCACTCTCCAACCTGCGGTAGCACATATACAAAGCCCAATTCGTAGCGTTGACCGATGATCGCCTACCAAAATACTGTCAACCGACCGCTTCAGTCTGCAGAAAAACCGCGACTTCAGCGGCATCTGTCTGCGTAGAGAACGTGGGCGAGTTGTCGCCGCGGCTTGATCCGCTGAGGGGCGTTCGTCATATTGATCATCGAGCTGCATGTCCCACGCTGGCACTAGACTTTATCGGCACGAATACAGAAGGGAAGGAAGGTGAAGTAACTTCTATATGTGCTGAAGGAGGGCGGGCGGACATGGTTCGGCGTTTTGAAGTGGGTCCTGCCAGTGGAGTATGGTGACGAGAATAGAGAAAGACATCTTCAATTCGGCGACGTTTGCATTCTGAGTCGCTTTCTGCCCGACAAGAATCAACGGCCGCTGAGATACTGGTGGTTTTAAGACAATCTTCGACTACTCCACAACCTTGAGAAAGTCCCCAGCTTCAGACTGCGGAGGAATGACATCTGCACCACAAATTGTGGGACTGGTATGAGACTTGGAATGTCCTGCAGAATGGGGGCCCCGGATTGGCGACATCTGGTAAGACAAAGTGAGCTAGAGAGCACAAGGTTGCTAGGCGTGCAAGAGGAATAGATCTGAGGTAGGTCGTTATCTATGCATCGAAGACAAACCAGTCCTCCATTACAGTAAGATGAGGGTGCGAAGTTGCGAACGCGGCAATTGCGGCATGTTGATGGAAACACAGCCCGCATGTCAAGTACAGAACACGGTTTACGAGAGATCGTAAGCAAGAACAGTAAGGCCCATGAATTCTAGAGCGGTAGACAGTATGGAAGACTAGTATCACTGGCAAAGGGTGTACTTATACAACATGGATCCACTGGCATTACAGTATCGCCAACGTTGAACCCGCTCAAACCATACAAAACACATGCAGTATCGGCCTGTGATGGCAAGTACCACGAGCATGGGACAACATCGTCATGACGAGCTCGGGTAGTTATAAAAGCGAAGAAGGGCATCAGTTTTGAGCCTCCACGTTGAGGCTGAAAACATAGTGCTGCTCTCCTTCACTACAGTACATCGTATTATTGTCGTACAAGTACTGAAGACAGCCGCAGACTGAAAAGATGGTTCCGTGCTACGTAAGCCACACAAGCATTGATATCGTAGTTACTTGCCCGTGTGGGAAGCCAGGGAAGTACGTAGTTAAGGCCTGTGAAGGAGACAAACGAGGGAGCTCCTTCAAGCTTTCCGTCGTCGCCTTGGCTCGGCCCTCGGGATGGTGGTGCAGTGGCCTGAGCACTATGGGCACCGGCATAACATAATGTTCTTCCAGTGGTGACCAAGAGATCCGAGTCTGACTATGCGATATTGGTGAGGATTTTCCATGACCTGACATCGTATAAAATGTCTGCGTGAGTTCTGCTTCCGCTCCCGGCTCAGGACATTTTTCCTAGTGCTCGAACATGTGAATCATATATATGGTCAAGGTCTGTGAAGGAGATTAAGGTGATGCATGCCACTGCACGCCCTCGAGCAATCCGGCAATGCATCCGCTGGGGTACTAGTACTGGTACCGTTTCATAGCTTGCCAATGACCACGAGTGCTATGGGTAATAGGTGCATCATATGTTCATAGTACCTGAGGGGCAGTACATTCCAGACTGATTTACCAGTTGTTGGCATGAACAAAGCCTAGGAGCACTGGCGATGAGAAAAAATATATCCAGTCTCAGCAAGCTTTGTGTTATGGACAGGAACGGAGCGTTGCAAACGTTGCTGACCACGATCGCTCGGCAAGGCCCGTAAGTGACATTGCAGAGTGGCGCTATCGAGCCTTTCCGTGGCCACATTGAAGGTAAGGCTGTCATGGGAAGTGCGCACCTCGAAAGGGCAGTGATACACATGCAGGTGCAGAGAAAACAGTTGGCAGCAGGGGACGCATCGGTGGTCGCCGCCATTTGTGATGAACAAGACGGATCACGGCCCTGAGAGCCTGAAATGATTGAAGCGCCTGATTCCAAAGAACAGGGCCGATGAGTGTGGTATCGGACCTGTGATATACAAATGGGAGTGCAATGGTGCAACGGGGATCAGTGCTGGGGCGGTTGGACTAAAGAAGATTAGATTAGATGATTGCGAGAAGCAGGACGAGTTGGAGGGCGGGATAGACTGGGACTAGGACAAGGGGGAGAAGGAAAGCAAGTCAGCTGCACGTTCGCTGGACTTGCATCGAGGCCTCGTTTTTACTGACATTTGTGCCTCGTGTGCAGGCGCCTTCTCTTACCAATTTCCCACCACTGGCCACTTATTTTATCATCCGAGCTCTCTTTCACCGAGGCTCACCCTTCCACTCCCTGCCCATTCCATAGCATGCATGGCTAACTCCTTCCAGGTTGTCATCGAGGACACCTCTCCCGCCCTCTCTTACTTCCCCTTTCCCGACACCTTTGGCATCCCTGATCTTCTTGCTGGTTGGAATCCTTACTACACTGGTTCCGGCTTTGCATCCACTCTCAACCAGCAGGGAAATGGTACCAGTCTCCACGTCACATCCCACGATGGTGCGGCTTTCGCTATTCAATGGGCAGGTGTGTGCTCTCGTCCGCCACATTCTTGCAAGTGGTCTGATCCGTACCATGACACCCAACGATCCCAGGCTCTGGAATCCACCTCCTTGGTAATGTTACGTCCGCCTCATACGACGTCACCCTCGACGGACAGACCAACTCCTCTATATCCTCCTTTTCCTCCGACCCTACCGTTCTTGCCTCTTACGATAGTCTCATTGAAGGAAACCACACCCTTCTCTTGGTCTTACACAATCCCACCAATTCAACATCTTCCCTTCTAGCGATCGAGAAGGCCATCATCATCGTCCCGGTATTATCTCCAAAGTAAGCTGTATTCTCCCACCCTCCGCGGCTTCCTGTGCGCTCCAACCGCTCAATTCATGATGGCGCCGCACAGCTCAACCATTACAAGCACGATCATACATGACACCTCGCTTACCGTACAGGGAGAGTGGACTTTTCAGGTCGATTCTACCATATCACCTGATGACAGCACCTTCCACACATCAACAAATGCAGGTGATCAGGCGTCTCTGGATTTCAATGGTTCGTATCCCCCCACCAACTGTGGCTGTTGCACGCCTTTCCTAAATCTAACTTGTCTCACGTTCCATCTAGGCTCTGCTGTCACAATATCTGGCTACCGGGACCTCGACTCCGGCCGTTATTCTGTGATACTAGACAATGAAACCTATGATTTCGAAGGCCAATCATCCTGGAAGGAGCCAGCCACATTATTTTTCAGCACGGGGCTTGATCCTACCATCCCCCATCATCTCGATATCATCAATCAGGAGGACAAGCTTCTTGCTATTGGATATATCAACGTGACCACCGTCACCCAACCCTTTTCGTGAGTAGGGTCTCGCCCTGCCTACCTTGACTCAATGCCACTTCTTGATAGCTTGTCCGCGTCTTCCTCGTCTGGACTCTCTAGAGGGACTATTGCAGCCGTGGTCGTCGCTGCTGTCCTCGGTTCGGCTACCATTGGCCTCTTGCTCTTCTTCCTCTGGCGTCGTCGGCGCTTCTCCATTCCGCATCGGCAGCGCACGCGGTCGCCTTCAGCGCATGGGGAAGAACCAGCAGGCGTAATCGATATTGGGCCCCATGATGCGCGTCCAGATGCAGACAACAGACAAGAGGAGAAACTGAAGGGGTATGCCAAAGAAGGAAGCCTCAGTTTCACTCTTGATCTGCCAATCCAGCCTCGTCCGCCATCTCAGCGCTCCTACTCTGATGATGGCCAGCAATCGCTCCCGCGCACTGTCTCGGTCATACGCAATGCGGCTACTCACGCTCGCGATTCGAGTCTTGGTGCCCTTCTCGCTAACGTACCATCCTCGGACGGTATGTACCTCAATGTGCGAGAGCAAAGTCCGTTCCACGTTGAATTCGCAGCAGGGAGTAGTGAGGGCATGATTGTACGGCGCTCACCAGTCACAGAGCGTGGTCAGACACCAGACGTATCGCCGCCTGCTCCACCGATGACTCCACCGCTACCGACCGTCAATGTCATCGCAAGTAGCCCACCTACCCTGTCACTTCCCGAGAGCGAAGGGAGTCGAGATAAGGTATATTCATTCCTTGACATCTCAACCACTCCCGCATCCTCCGAACGCGACGCCCAGTCGACCATCTCAACCCTTTCGTCCTCGCCCTCGCCCTCGCTGCGCCTCCACGAGAACTGCCAGGGTGAGCAAAATACCTCCCAGCGGCCCATCTCCTTCGGCTTCGCCCTCGATTATCACAGAAACATGCCGGCGATGATGCCGGCGATTGTGTCATCCCCGACGATACCAGGAGTAATGCCGACACTGGCAGCTATGGCGCCTTCGTCCAGCCAAACCTCGACGATTCGCCCCCTCCCACGAATCCCACTATTACCCCCTGCGCTCCCTCATCAACAGGCGCCACCTCAGCTCGCCTCTGCTACTCAACCGCCATCCCCTCCACAAGCCGACGCCCAATCCCCGCCCGCACTCCACCTGCAGACGCAGCTCCACACCATGCCCTCCATCCGACGCCACTCCATCCCAACAACCGCGACTGCAACCGCGACTGCCTCCGGTTCTGGCCACACCGCAAACATCTTCCTGCAGACGCCGTCACGCCCGCGCCCGCAGTGGCTCGCGAACACGGTCATCTCGCCGACGGAGAGCATCCCCGTGACGGTCTCGGACATCCACTTCCGGCACGACTCGGAGGGCGAGGGGGACGACCCCGGTCCCTCGAGCCATCGCACGAGCGGCTCGCACCTCCCGCGACACCCCCCGCTGCCGCAGCGCACCTACGCGTCGCCGTTCATCGTGCAGAAGCTGCTCGGCCCGCAGGCGCTGCATGTCCCGCCTGGCACGGACGTCGGCCCCGGCATGGGCTACCGCCCGCTGCTCCCGGGCACGTCGTCACGCCAGCTCGGGTCTGTGGGCGGGCGGGCGCAGAGGCGCGAACAGGGCGAGGAGGACGAGGACGAGGAGCAGGACTCGCTGGAGAGCCCAAAGTTCGCACCGGGGCTCGAGCACCCCGAGTGGTAGCGGAGTGTGCGTAGTATCCTGCCTTGTCTGCCACTGACGATGGTCGCGCTGTATATACCATTTATTCCCATCTTTGATGTTGTATCTTGCCATGTTGTGCCAGCATTTCACTGTTATTGCCGTGTCTATACATGGCCCCCCCGTCGCGCTGCCGCCCTATTTTTTTCCAGGCGCGGCGTCGTATACCACTCCTTTGCATCACGAGAATGCTTGTGTATACTGATGATATCCATTTGGCTCTCTAATCTTGTAATCTTAGCCACCTTTCCGCTCCTTACTTTCCCGTTCATGTCATATAGATCCTATACTGGTACCGTGCTAGGTTCATGTCCAGCTGCGGCCGCCAGTCAGTCAAAGCCATGCTTACGTCGTGCGGCCTTTTTTCTTCCCTTTTTTGGGGGTGCTGCTTGGACGTTGCCCTGCGTATTCCCATGTACGGATGACGAACAAACAACCCGAGAAGCCTCATCTGTCCATAGGCAGCTCCGACATCGGGGCCAGCACTGCATGCATCGTAATGTATTACACACGGCAGCGGCGCTACGACGGCCCAGCTGTGTCCCGCCGCACCGCGAAGCTCACGAAGCGGCGGAGGTCTGAGAACACCTCGCGCTTCGCGGACGTTGCCATGTCGCCGCGCGCGGCCGGGGGCGTGTCGGGCGCGCTGGCCGGCGGGAGCGGGGGCGTGCCAAGTGCGAAGAGGCTGTCGCCCGTGCCGACGAGCGTGCTTGGCGTCGACGTGCTCGAGGGGTCCATGTCGAGTGTGGAGAGGAAGGACGTCTGCCCGAGTTCGGGCTTGGTACTCGTGGTCGTGACAAATACGTCAAGCAGCTCGTTCTGGCCCGCTCGCGGCGTGCCCTTCAGATCGAGGATCTGCGGGGAGGTGAGCGTGTCAGTGGGGGGTGCAGGGAAAGGACTGGCGCGCACTTTTTGGAAGTTGGAGAAGGATGCGTCGCCGATAAGGAGCGTGTAATTCAGGATGAAACCCTCGGCAGGGTCCTGTGCCACATATCAGCGTTAGCGTCAAGTATGGAAGAGAGGACAAATGCAGACGAGCCTGTGGCGTCACTATAACCTTCAATATTACTTCCAGACGTTGCGTCGTTCTCGTGATGCTCCTAGAGTAGCTGGAATGGGAAGTATGAGGACATACGTGATGGGAGGCTGTGGTGACTTGAATGTACCTGGATGTCACCATTGCCGTCTCTCCCGGGAGCTTTAGCAAGCATGTTTTCAATGTTGACAGATCAATAAGCAGCTGCGCACATACACAAACATAACATGAATGATATCGGAATAGCTATACCCCAGACACTGACCTGCTCCGCGCCGTTTTCCTTTAACGGTCGGCTCTTCACGAGGCCATTAGTGAACCGGGTTAACACCATGCTGTTTGTTTCGACACCATGAACTTTTCTCAACGGGCGCCGCGTCAGAGCCAAACACACGTACCCCGATGCCTTGTCGAGGAAACTGCGAAGATATTTCTTGCCCTCGATGAGCGGCCGGACGGTCTCCATAAAATTCTCGATAGCATTCACGAGGTCTCCAAGGAACGTAGAAGGGCCGGTGACATGATTCAGATTAGCCCACGACGTCCGGGATAGGATTACCAATGCAGGCTCGCAGGCGTTCTCGAGTTCACGCAGGAGGACAAGGATTGCAGAGGAGGCTACACTGGTTGCGGAATACAGTCACTACAGGCTGAATGAATGCTTGATCCATTGCAAACTCACCTTAAGAACAAGTCACACTCTGACTGGAGTGATATCTTTTCCTTGTACTCCTCCGCCACTTTATTCCGCACCTTCTCCTCGAGCTGCAACCACACACGTCATTGAGAATCACTCGCACCGGGGCAATCATATGCACACGAGGGGTAGGTCACAATGAAGAACACACCTCATTGGCTGTCGACTGACAGTAGTCTGCGGTATTGATCACGAGACACGCGTTTCTCACTTCAGTTGCATCAAACCTAGTGTCTGCGGACCTGCGGATTTGGTAAGGATGTCTGACTCCAGCATCAGCCCGACGATTGTGGCCACATATCGCACGCCCCTCACCGCTTTAAGCTTGTCACCAAGACTTCCTCTGATCGATGCGTAATTAGGAGGGTAGACGTCTGACTATCCAATCAGATCGCTGACGCACCGGCATAAACCCTCAGCCATTTGCGGAATACCTCTAGCAAGTCATATAGAGGCTTTCCAGTGGAAAGCATGGCGCAGCCTTCTAGAGTCTGGCCGTAGAAATAGAACAGTTCGGTTGACGATGGAAGAACGACCACAGGCGCTGCCTCCCCGTCTTCGGAGACAGTGTGAATGGTATCAAGAGATGTGCGGGACTTGGGAGCACGATGGGCAGCGAACATGTCCGCGATTGTTCTACAGGGAGTTAGTAAGCCACCCCAACATACCAGTCTGCGAGATAACTTGGTAAACGAGGCAAAGCGGGTACGTACTTATCTTGTGCATCAACATATACCCCCATGTGCGGCTCGAACGCGGAGCTAATAGTTTGGATAGGACGAGACGGGGTTGGCGACGCAGCTTTCAATATTTCTTGCAGCTGCAATTGGTCAACGTAAAGGAGGCGCGCAGAACAACGACAAAACATACAGGGGTTGCGAACTTCCTGGCTATTGACAACTCGAAATCCTTTGTCTGTTGGAGACTGTCCAGCAGCATGGCAACGGTAAGGTCTTTCCCAGCTTTCGACAACAAGGCAGCCATGTCACCCCTACAAAGCCACGTTCCTGATGATGAGACGTTCGTGCTATTGACTCCATGTCCAACGAACGCACCTCGTAACTTCGATAAAACCACCAACCAACACCCAGCCAACGTTCCACTCTGGCAAAAACGCGCGCCCCAGTCCACCTTCATGGGTGCTCAGTATCCGGCGGAACCATGCGAAGCGCCGTACGATGTTGTCCAGCTGACCCGCTTCGTCTGCGAGCCGAAAGATGCGGCGATACTCCGCAAGGAGCAGCGCGGTGTAGCGGGAAGTAAGTGCGGCGCGCACGTCTGGTCCAATGACATCCGCGGTTGCACATGCAGCTAGAATGGTTGCCGGCTTTGCTGAGTTGGGGGTCTGGAGATAGCTATGGGTGACGTTGTCAGGAAAACATGTCAACACCACTTTATGAGTTAAGACAAACTAAGTATCAAAATCCACCTCGATTGAGGCCCGGATCTCGCCTTGAAGTTCTTGTATACGTTTCCACAGCTGTGCTATTCTGGGGACGGATGTGTACGGCTTGAAAGACGCAGATATCTGCTTTACAGCCTAGACGCCAGAGCCACATGAATCCAAATATGCTTCTATGTCCAAAGGATGGTGGCTGCTTACCGCTAAGCTCTGCGTAATGTCTGTGTACTTTTTGTCCTTGACGTAGTCCTCAAGTTGGGAAAGAGCGTTCACTATCAAGGCGTCAGGACTATGCATATCCCTGACATTGTAGCATGCCGTTACCAAGCATTTGCAGACGTTTCAGCGTAGTCATGCTGAGGATGAGGTTCTTCTTGGCTAAATCAAGGACTTGGATATCTTTGGTTATGTCCCGCACGATGACCTCTGATTCCGTTGCCTTCTCCCTGATACGAGACATCTGACCTAATAAGTCCTGGCCACCTCAGTCAGTGTGGAGAATCATCGTCTAATTCAAAGCGGCGTACCGAGATCATCTCCTGGATCAGCTGCATCTTACTGGGGTCTTGCTGTGACATCAACTCGGCTTGCAGAGAGGCAATCTCGTCGACTAAGTCCTGCTCATCCTGTGCGAAACGTGCTTGGACAATGTCCAACTGTCCCAGTGATTCTTCTGTAGACTATGATGATTAGTTGCATATAATAAGACGAGCACAAATGCTGACCATCAGGAAATATGCTATTCAGAGCGTCGACAGAGTTGAAGTCGTCCGCAAGGTTGTCAAGAGGGTCAGAATCCGGACCTGAATGGAAGTCCAGAACACGCTGAATAGAAAGGATCAAGTCATGGGGGAGTTCTTCGTCAGGATGCCAGCTCATATATCTGCTGAGAAGTTTTGTTGAACCAAGTAACTGTTAAGTGCAGACGAGTGACATAGCGGCCGGAAGTAAGCCCTAACCCCAAAATAATTCCAGGGGCCGTCGGAGAGTAACTTTGCAGTGAACGATATCGGACTGACATGGCGCAAAGACCTCCGTCGTCTACTCCACCCTCAAACTCAGCCACTCCCCCGCAGACCCTCCCCTCTTTTGCAGCCCCAAACACGACCCATGCGTATTACAACCGGCAGAACCCACCTTGGCCTGTGAACACGAATCAGTATGGCTCCAACTATCAGTACCCGTATTCACCTGCCGCAGCCTACTCAGCCCACCAGTTCCCACCCTACCATCCGCAGACATATTCTCAACTATATTCCCCTCATGTTTCCCCATTTTACGCGTTGCAACCCGAGCAGGCCGCCTCGAAGCCACCACCCAAGCCGCCTACCCCTCCTCCATCGCCTCCGCTTCCTCAGCATTGGGACACTGCCATAAAGTCCTTCTTGTTGCGTATCGGATTCACCCAGACCTTGAAAGGGTTCGAGGCTGATATTCTGGTGATGCATCCGGGATGGGAGCAGAAAGAGGTGCCGCTAGCTTTACAGCAACTCCAAAACCATGTTGCAGTATGTCTTGTGTGCGGATTGTGTATACAGCTGGCCCTGATGCATCATTGCCGTACTTTCAGGCGTTGTTGGAGCCACAAAATCATGCTGCAGAACGCCCGTTCGGAGAACGGAAACTAGACTACGTTCTTTTAGAAGACGGCGCAGAGGCGCAATCACAGACATCTGTACGTCTTAGATACATCAACATCATCGGTCCCTGATTCCAGGGGTCTCCAATAGGTGAACAAATCGATATCCATGCTCTTAGCGCGCAACCGTGCACGTAACGACTCTTCAAACCGAGCTGAATTCCTTCACGATGTGAAGAAACAGCGCCGTGATCTCAGTGCCGATGACACAACCTGCGCGCGAACGGATGCGAAGGAAATAGATCGGGATGTGATGATGAAGTTTGACGTCGCGAGAAATGAAGAAGGCCCTTTGAGACGAACCATAAAGACCGAGGCAAAAGAGCTCGCTTCCAGAGAGGTTGAAGACGGCGTCACACCTCACCGTCACCCAGGGCTCGACGAGCGGCTGCGCAATATTGAAACACACCTTGCCGTCCGTTACGGTATGGGTCGTTGTCCTTCCGAATGTATTTTAGCCAGAGATGTTGATATGATCTTCAGTGCCGTCGCCACCAGTCTCACTCCTCCGTCGGATCCAGTTTCTAGAAGAACATATTGTTCGGTTGGAACGCGAATACCCACCTTGGGCCGCGCTACATTTCAACCAGCCGCGTCGCGGGGTAAGTCTTCTAGGCGAAATACACAGGGCTAGCTTCTCATACTACTTGCTTTTCTGACGGAACAGTGGCCGCCTCCACCTCGACCCACCCCACTGATCGTCCCGTCACACCTCACATCAACAAGCCCTACAACTAAAACTGGGGAATCGCTTTCCACAGCACACCCACCCTTTGAGGGCGACCCTTCGACTTCCATGGCGTGTGAGGCCTCGCCGAGGGCTCCTCCAGCGGATGGCAGGACGAAAGCCCGGCCGGCCAAATCTAGTCTGCATCGAGCAGTCATGGAGCGATTAGAAGTTCAGCGTGCCATAAGCGACTTGAACGGTATTAATAACAACCTACGATAACGTGTTCCTCCTCCACCTCCCCGTCTGTTAGCGTATACTCAGCTCTGAGCACCCTTATTGGGCATCAGCGCGTTGCGCGGAGCCGCCAGAACAAGCCAACCAACATCGCGATTGCAGTATTATAATTTATGCAGCTTCCCCGCCCAGCCAATCGATCACGCCCTAGTCCATGTCTTCACTCTTGACAGCGACCGCCTCGTCCTCGCCGTCCCAAATAACTTTACCCACGCACTTCCTCAAAAACGCAATATGCTCTGGATGGACAATGCACCGCTCGATTTTCAGCTCTCGCAGCCCCTGTCCCAGCACGACGCGGCGCATAATGAAATAGTTCAAGCAGACGTCGAACAGCGTGAGTCCTCCTGACGGCGGCCTGTAGTTCATATTGAGCCTGCTCAGACGCAGGGTCTGCAGCCGTGGCAGCAGGAGCACATCGCTGCTCGAGTATTCGTCCCCTTCGAGCGGCTGCCGCGTCGCCAGCGCCCACAGGATCATGTACGCCGCGGACTTGCGCAGGTGCAGATTCTGCACCATCGGCATGCGGCGCAGCACGCGCATCCACTCGGGCGGGTGCAGCAACTGGTCGTCGCACATCGCGAACACCAGCGTGCGCACCTCCGCGAGGTGCAGCACCGTGCAGATCTTCGCGAGGTGCTCCAAGGGCCGGAAGTTCGAGCACGGGAAGCTTATGTCGACGGTCGGCCGGAACGCTGCGCCGAGGTCGCACGCGAGGCCCACGCACGGCTCGCTCGGGTCGGCCTTGGTAGTCTCGTCAACGACGTACCCGCATACGCTGATGTCGGTGAACCGGGCCGTGATGGCGAGGCGGTTGATAGGCCGCACATGGGGCCCCGGCGCATACATGTGCGCGCCCATCATCGGCATCAGCATGGGGAAGAACTGGCCGCTGTGCTCGATGGATGTGCACGAGAACTCGAGCGTCGTCGTGGGCGATATGCAGAGGTTCTGCATGACGCTCGCGCAGGCGAGCATGGTGCCGGACAGCGCGAGCCGCGAGAGACGGGGGAGGCGGATTTTCCGGCTCGGGGTGGGGAGCGCTTGCGTCGGCATTTCGGGGAGACAGCCGACCAGAATGAGGGTCTGGAGGTCGGGACATTGCTTGAGGATGTCGAGGAGCTGGGAAGTCGTGGGGAGGAGCATCTTGTGCACGGCAAAGGTGAGAAGCCTGATCTCGATGTGGGTCAAGCCGCGCAGAATTGGGGTGCTCCAGCAGATGCCACAGTTTTCTAGTACTAGGCGACGGAGACGGGGCGTGTCGTTGGCGAAAAGCGTCGGTGGCAGGAATGCCATCTCGAATATGAATCCGAGACGGGCGTCGAGAGACAGTGAGAGGTCCAGCGACTCGAGCAGCGGCGCTGGAGCCTGGAACTGCGATGTCGCTAGGTCGTTGATGATAGCCCTAGTTGCGCTGATGTTGATGACTCTTGTGCGAGACAACGCCGTCAGAGCGAGCTCGACCGACTTCAAGACCTTCGTCTTTACCCGATGGTGGCCAAAATCGTGGCATATGGCGATCGGGACGGACCTCGACCGCGCGAGCATTTCCGAGGTCGCAGAGGGGAGTGCGCAGACACAACCGGCCCAGATGCTGGAGATTCCCAGCGCGGCTTCTCGCCAGCTGCGACAGACGTGGGACAGCGAGATCCACCCGAGTGTCCCTGAGACATCGAGATACGGCGGGTTTCTCGACGTCTGGGGGCGGGGCACATGAATAGCGGCGAGAAGGATGAAGATGTTGGAGAGGATTTCAAGCGGAAGACGCGAGATGGGGAGGAGCCGGTTACGCTGGGCGCGCAGAGAGCATACCGCGTTTTCGAGCCGCCGAAGCTCGCTCTCGAGCCGGCACAGTGCGTCAGACGCGTGGCTGGGTTTGGGGATGACGGGCAGAGAGACACCGAGCTGTGACGTCCAATCGAAAGGGCGACCAGAAATTTGTCGAGATCGACTGCTTTAACGTTATTGTGGTCAGACAACATCAACGACGTCGAGCATATATATGGAAAAGGACCTTTGCTTTGTTTCCATGACAAGAAGACCACGGGGGTTCACGATGTTGCGACTCAGGCGCTGCGTGCAAGGAACGAAGGGGTGAAAAAGCCTTTATATCCTCCGTAATCGGACAGCGGTAATAAGATGAAATGCTAAAGCGCTTGGCGGTTCCAGGGAAAGGGCCAAGTGGACTGCCAAATAGCTGCGAGATCCAGGCGTCGTGCTGCCAAAAGCGCACCCCCCTGTGTTTCTAGCATCGGCACTCACAAGCCCCCTTTCACTATCTCCCCTTCTGCTCAGTCTTTGAAGAATCTGAATCTCGCTAGCGGGTCGGCTATGATAGGCATGAATTACCGGACGAGTCGGACAAAATAATGGGGATCGATGCAATAGTCACCGCGTCCGACGCGGTCGCCCTCAAGGACGACCGATGTTCCTCAGGATCGTGGACTTGGATGGTGCCGACTGAGACGCGTCTACGCCTCGTGCATCCAGCGTGGGGCAAAGCATGTGGATTTCATGGTTTTTCGCGCGGGTTCAATCACCACCCTGATCGACCCTGTTCAAAAACCCAACCTTTGCGACGCGAATCGATTTATCTCGCTGTTCAGATGTTGTCCATGCGTAGAAGGCGGATCTGGCATGATTGACCGTGCAATGCCAGCCACTATCAGAGGACACGCAGCATCAAGCCGGTCGGTGGACTGTTGGAAATGTGGAGCGACATGTGCGGCTGTGCGAGCGTGCCTTGATGACGGAGCCGCACGAGAAAAAAAAAAAAGGGGGGGGGCGGGGAGGATGCAAGTGAGGTTAGCATACGGCTGTACTGGGATGGCCACCGCGACGAACGGGATCGCAGAGAGTGGCGGACGGGGAGCAGATGCCGAGGGGATAGCCCCGATGGCGATCTGGGAGGGGAGAGATTGCCGGATGTGGGGGAGAGAGAGATCAAACGTCTCGGTGACTACTTTATCGGCAATTGATTTGCTTCACCTGGCCCTGGATCTGACTTGTTCCACCGGGAATCATATGCCATAACTCAAAACGTCTTACGCCGTCTTTGCAGGGTGGGGGCCCTAGCTTTCCCCTACCCATCAGTCCATCACGCCCTCCTAGTCCAAGGCCGAAACACTTCACCCATCCCAGCCAAAGTACAGACACCTGAGCTCCACACTGCCGTAGTGAGTTAGCGTGGCTCACACCAGCCATGACATTGTATCACCTGGTGTAGGTTATCTCATTCACAGTCTATCAGATGTCGGCGCGCAGTGCCATGATCATATAGATATCCGTCGCCGCTATCATTTCAGAATCAGCTGTGGATGTGGTTCTGGTATCCATGCTCCGAGTCCGGCGGTGGCGGTTGGAAATCGTATCGATGCGATGGCAGAATCTGCGGTGACAGGCTCAGCCCAGTCCAAGAGCTCTGCGAACGAGAGTTCCATCGTGAATGGAGTTAACAGCGGACAGCCTCTAATGTGATGGCTGTTCGCGAGTGATCTTGAACGAAGTACTCGACACGGAAGAAAGACACGATCAGAATAACATGTGCAGAGTGTATGCTGTGAGCGCGGTCATCGTCATGAACATCATGATATACTGAGGGATGAGGAAAACAGAGAGGTGCTCCGCCGTTCCCGTGCTCGAATACACTTGAGTGAGATACACCTGTACCGAATGAGATCGACCGTTCAATGACGATGGCTCAGAAAACGGAAAGCCATACCTGGGTCGTCGCTGTGGGGAGACATGAAAAGAATCTTCAAATATTCAATATCCAAAACATGTTACTTGCCGCGTCAAGGGGCGAGCACGGAAGGGGCACGTACATACACACGAATTGCAGCAGTTTGTTTTCGCCATCGATGACACCCACGCTGACCAGGCCCCTCACAATCTGCACGCCCAGAACGGGCATGAGCACCATCTTCCCCAGCGATAGCGTAATGATAGCGCCGCGGGGCAACGTCCCCCACTCTTCGCCGCGCGGGATCTTCAGCCGTGCCAGCGCGCCGCCGAGGCACACCAGCCCCAGCGGCACGCTCGCGCTGCCGGTGAACGACGCCGTATCGAGAAGGAACGCGAGTGGCGGCTGCCCGTCTGGCGCGTTAGGAATGGGTGAGTGGGTGCCTGGCGGTAGCGGCGTGAAGAGCGCCTTGAGCGGCGTCACGAATGCGATGACGAGCGCGGAAAGGATCCCGACGGAGCACGGCGACACCAGCCCACGCAGCACCTCCATCGCCTTTAGGAGTAGCCGGTGCCGCTTGCGCGCGCCCGCCGTGAGCGACAAAACCGTCTCGGAGGCGAGTGGCGGCGGCGGCGTGGCACAAGGTTGAGTGTGCACGATCGTTGAGGACGGTGCGGATGACACAATGCGATGCGGGGAATCCAGCGCTGTGTTAATGGTGTAGTCGTCGTCGCCGTCGTCGTCGCCGGTGTGAAATGAGACGTGCCGGCTGTGCGTTGAGCGTGGGGGCGCGACAACAACAGTGGGATCGGTGTGCTCCTTCTGCTCAAGCGCGGGAAGTTCGACGGCGGGGTTAGTCTTGAGGGCCTCTTCAGGGTCCAACTGCCTTTCAACGGGTGCACCGGTACACCAGTGGAAGAGGGTGACCCAGCTAGTCACTATCGCACGATGGCGGCGGCGCATCTTCTCACGGAGTTCTTTGGATTCGATGTCTGGGCCGACATAGTCTTTTGCGACGAGTTGGTGTCCCCCCATGGGGAATAGCGTGATCTGCAGATCAGCGTTGCTTTCAACCGGCAGAGAGAAACATGCGGGGCGGGCAGACGTACAACAAACACAAGAATGAACACGGAGATGTAGGCTACGGATAGATTTTGATCCGCCGAGCCGTTGAACGGTGGAGCACCTGCTATGCTCAGGATGACAGACGTAGCTTTGGAGATGAGGAGAATTGGTATTGGGAGAACACAGCCTCACAGATCGACGTACGAATGTCCCCGACGTTTCCAAACGCGCCGGCAACCAGAATTCCATACCGAAAACGATGGGGTACCCAGAAAATCTGCGCAACGACCCACGACATGACGAGGCCTATTGCTTCGTACATGACTGCTACCAGTATGAGAGGACCTATCATGGAGATCAGCATCCTGTCCGCGTCAAGGATTGAACGATGATGCGTGCCTACTACTGATATGTTATCCGGTGTAAACGCAGGCACAATACGCGAAAACAACAGACATGGCAGAGTGACATTCTATCGAGCAACTGAGGTGTATGAAAAAAAAAAACCAAAGGTGAACCCACTTACAAGGATGATCTGCCCAGCTCCACGGGCTGCAACGGCGGGGAATAAGTCGGCTCTTGTCAAACCGAAGCCAGCTGCAACAATCAAAAATCTAACAACGCAATCTCACTTACGTCTTTCCAGGATTAGAATATGGTGGACTCTCACAGCCGTATAAGAGGTCGTAACGAGATCCAGATGATAACACCGGCAGAGGTCATAACGGCTTGTTCCCAGCGTGTGTAATACAAGTAGCAGTGCGAAAGCTCGTGTCGATGAAGAGTCTGCGTTTGAGTTTCCGCAATGGAATAGATCTATGCGAAGCTGAAGACAGTCCCAAGTACTGTCAAACTGTGGTACCCTAAGACATCCTGCACTAGCGAAGCCTGAGACGTAAAAAGAGCCACGCTCGAGACTCTCGTGCGGCCAAGTGACTTTGTCGGCTATTTCCTGCCGATAGGGCAAGCATTTAACCTGGTTCTCCTCACCTACTGGTTGCATATTCAATTTTCTTGTAAACAAGTCTGTGCTGTCGATGCCCGAATACTATACTATAAATACGTGATGTTACAAAAGAGATAAGCTGCTACCAAGCTTGCGTACCACTGGTCATACTGTCACCAACAATATACAATCCTAGAGTCTACTCTGGTTCACGCCGGGTTCTTATGAGTGCGAGGTAGAAATGAGGCGGAAATTGCGGCACACTGACGTGCTCGACTCCATATCCGATATCACCCCGCCTCGGCTTCCCCTGATTGCGCACCTCGAATTTGCACTCCCAGGTAACAGTGGGAACTTGGCCGAGGGTCTTATTTGCAGTATGGTTGTCGAGAAGGGTCAGGTCTGTAGAGCTCGAAAGATATATGGGCGTCCATGGTTTCTGGGTTAGGAGTACTGATATAGGATTACTAAGTTTGCAATAGGACCAAGCGGCGGCGGCCCGCTACACAGTGTAGATAAGATTCCCCGATCTTGAAGTAGCGTACCGAGTTGCCAATTCACAACCGTCACGGATCATCGATCTGATCGTAGACGATCTGCAACCGACCCCTGCAATTGCATGTATCTTTAATTGGGTCTGTAACCGCCGGTTTCCCGGCACGCAACATTGAAGTGCATAGTTTCGTTGTATTTGACTCTAGATTACCCACTTTAGATCAGCTCGGCTCTGTTAACATCCCCGATAAGATCATTTTCATTTCCAACTCCGTCCCTGGACACGTCGTCCCCCAAAGCCCTTCGTGTTGTGCTCGTGACGCTAGCCTGTCCCTTTCTTTCTCAAACTCATAACCTCTTATTTTCTATACCTCATTAAGATCCAGCATGGACCACGGAGGCCATGACGGGATGGATATGGGTCCCAAATGCTCAATGCATATGCTATGGTACAGCCTCTGCGGGGTGGCTGATAACAATCCTTCCGCTGACTTCTCCTTCAGGAACACACAGGTCATAGATACCTGCGTCGTCTTCCGCGAGTGGCATATATCTTCCAAGTTCACATTCGCCTTGTCCTTCTTCGCCATCATCCTTATCTCCGTTGGTTACGAGTGGCTGCGCGACTATCAGCGCCATGTCGACCGCAGAATCGCACTCATCCTGCTCGAAGGCAAGGCAAAGGACAAAGGCCGGGTGAGTGGAAGAAGCAGTCCTGCACTACAGGGACCAGACGTTGAAGAGGCCGGCCGCGTCCGCAAGGCCAATCGTGGGTGTGTTGCACTGTAATTCTTCAAGTTGTCATCTTTCACTAACGAACTGCCTGTTCCCATCGTCAGCGTTCTCGTTCCTCCGTTCCTTCGAGGACTGCGCGCCGTCTTTTACGGCGCTTCAGTCTTTATTTCCTTCTTCCTGATGCTTGTCTTCATGACGTACAACGTGAGTCGTAGATCCTGCTAGCTGGTGGGAATGCGACAACTCAGTCCATTCTGACTTTCAGGCATATCTCATCCTTGCCGTGGTCTTAGGCGCCAGTATCGGTCATTTTGTATTCGGCGCTCAGATGGATCCTGAAAGCGTGCTCGCAGGCTCAGGTGCTGGAAAGGGCGTGGCCTGCCATTAACGCAGTGCTCGTCCTTACCTCTAACCGGCACGATTGACTTATTGTAATGTTTCTTGGGCTTACGCAGGTCAAGCGATATTCTCAATTGATAGTCTTGCTCGCTGTATACCGAGACATGAATACACATATAGCTATTTCATACGGCAGAACAACGTGAATATAAGCTCTCGTACATCACACAAAGCATTCCGCTACGCAGCCCTCATTTCTGTGTCCTCGTCCTTCTTTCGAAGACCATGCTTCTGCAGCAAAGCGTCTATTTCCGCGGGTCTGTATATCTTGGCTTTTGGCCCTTTCGTCTCCGGATCCAACGTCAGGACCGCGAATTCCACTTGTTTTCGCTCGGGAATCAGCATCGTGAACAGAAAAGCGCTTGTGTAGCAAAGGATATCATACGCACACTTCTCACAGCCCAGAGTCGTGCTGTCCATCGTTTTGCTCATTGTTCGCAGGACCAGTCCGATCGCATCTTCTACCGTGATGTCGTCCTTGTATTCCTGCTTTAGCAGGCTCTGTGCAGTGCCGTTGTTCGCGCCTATGCTGTTCGCCTTCCATCCAGAGTAGTTACCTGACGGGTCCGAGTGATACAGTTGGAAGTGGTACTGTGGGTCATATCCTGCATACAACAGGGATACTCCGAATGGCCGCAGCCCGCCGAACTGCGTATATCCCTGCTTGAAATCGCAGAGACGCTGGGCGAGCAATTCTACAGGGATATCTTCGTTGTAATTGAACAAATGCCGCTGCGCAGCTTGCCGTGCGTAGTTGACGAGTGAGTGCGCATCGGCCGTGATGCCCGCTACGCCTCCGATGACATTCCTGCAATTTATTCAAGTTATAGGTTGATGACATTTGGACAGGTAGATTGAAAGTGAGTGGCGTACGTGTTGAGCAAAAAGATCTTCTCATCATTGCCGCCATACTTCCCTCCCTTGGTCATCGAGAGGTCCAAAAGCTTTCCGGTGATCTTCTTCTCAGCTGCTATTACGACACCGTCCGTTGCAAGGACGCCTAGCACTGTCCCCGCATGCGAGATGGCTTCCATTGCATACTCAACTGAAATAACCAAAATCAGCTTGTACTTTTCCTCAGATCTGGAAAGACTCACTCTGATACAGCCGGCCTTACCGTGGGGGCATAACATTTGAGACAAGCCAGATCAATGTTGCGTAGGGGGCATACCTTCTGGGGAAAAAATCGTTGTACGACCTGTGGCAGAATTGTCAGGGAATCGGTACAACAACAGTATGAAACAGGTATGCGCACTATCATATCGCCTAGCCTGCAAATGACAAAACGAATTCAGGGCTCGCCAACACCGGTACAAGCGACTCACGTACCATTTTGTATCGAGCTAAGAGTGCAGGATCTGGAGGATATTAGAGGACAAGTAGAGAGACCGGTATGCTGCGACTGACGCGTCGCCACTCAGCCTGACGCATACGCGTCTCGTCCCTCTCGGCAGTCTCCGCATTCGTTCTATCTCGCTTTCCCTTTTGGGAGCGCAGTGCGTCGTTGACTGGAGTTCTTGTATGCGCGCCGTTTTCTGAGGTGCGAAGCCGACTAATCGCAATTCCACGCCGCAGTATTGGTTCAATAAACAGCTGTGCCAGTCCTTGCAAAATGTATCCAACCAGGCTTCGATGTTTTTTAATTTAATTTTAATTTTTAATATTCCGTTGGACAGCAGGAGAAGAGAGGGCAATCTCCACAGCATCGAATTAGCTCACAGCGCAAAGGTGTACAAGATGTCTGTCGGGTCTCCATCATGGCCGCTCCTCCAGCAGTTCATGCGGTGCTCCCCTATCCAAGAAGAAAATGCCTTCTAGAAGCCATCATCCAGGTATAGATGATAGCCCCCAAGTTCCCATCCTCCTCGTACCGTTCCCGCATGAGGCTACACCGTCAGAGCCATGGGGCCGTCAGTGTGGTGGATACTTCTTATCCATACAGAATACCCTGATAAGGAATTGCTGTGGGATTGCTGCACGCCTCTTTCGTGCTACACCTTGCCCAAGCAGCTGGGGGAACATGATAGTCTTGATGCCAGACACGTGTGACGAAGGGATGAGTTCCGGACGATGGAGGATGTGGATACATGGTATTTCACTTTCATGGATAGCGCCGTCATCACTTTATATATGGAAGGGTATTTCTAATGAACAAAAGCAGTGTTACTAGACTGGGGGGGGTCACGTTACTGGGCTGTGTTCTACGATCACGATGTTGCCATTTGGAGTGCTAAGACAAAGTACACTGCGTCGCTCTCCTGTCCTTATCAGATCCATGGCCTCCACTCCACTATACGTCCTCCCTTTCGATCCAAAGTCTCAGGCCGGCTCCCAAGTCGTGCCCAGCGTCGACCCCATCAAGCTCTGGTTGACCACACCCCCTGCTTCCAAGCCTCCTAAAGTGGGCACTACCCGCATCTTCTACAACACACCTGCGCAGCAAGGTAGCCCGGCTACAACCGCCCTCGTCACCCTCGGTGATGACTTTGGCGCCAAGACCGGGAACGCGAGGAGGGAGCTGTTCAGGAAGGCTGTTGGAAGCGGTGTAAAGCATGTCAAAGATCTCGGTGATGGCGAGAAGAAGGTCGTCGTTGATGCGTTGGCTGATCCCCATGCTGCTGGCACGTGTCTAGTTCATGCGTAGTGTCAATGGCGTTCTGCTGACAACGTGTCTCGTTCTGTCCATCGCAGCCGTTGCTGCTTACCTGGCGAATTACAAGTTCACCTTGAAGACATCACCTCCCTCCCCGTTCAAGCCTGGAGAGAGGGATACAGCCCCTCAAAACATCTCTTTTCAGCCGCTGGCAAGCTCAAAAGACTGGGACACTGGTGTCATCTACGCAAACGCTCAAAATCTCGCACGAACGGTAGGTCTGCATTTTGTGTAATATGATGCACGTGCTGGATCGTGGGGTTTACAGCTCATGGAACTCCCGGGAAACATGATGACCCCGACCGTGAGTATCTTGCGACTGTTCTGATTGACGTCTGAACGTATCACCCGTATTTGCAGGCATTCACGGAGCGCATCAAGGCGGAATTCGCCAATGTTGCAGATACGGAGGTGATTATTTATGATGAAGGTAGTTTACTGTTCTGCTTTCTCTACGGATTTATAGTTGCTGAGGATCCTCTCGTCGTTTTTGCCGCTTCGTAAACAGCTTGGGCCGCTGAAAAGGGCATGGTACGCGCATTCTCTCTGATTGCGAGCCCCATAGTTCTCTGAGGAGTTTCATCTAGAACACTTTCCTCTCAGTCACAAAAGGGACTTCAGAGCCTGCTAAGTTCTTGGAGATGTCTGTACCCGTTCAGCTATATTTCATGGGAGTCTGGATGACTTACTCTGAGATGTGCTACCCTTCCTAGCCACTACCATGGCGCTCCTAAAGACGAGCAACCGCTTGTGTTTGTTGGCAAGGGTATCACCTTCGACTCTGGAGGTATCAGCCTAAAGCCCTCTGCGGTACATAATCCTGTAGTTATTGTACCTCGTTTACAGCGCTAATTTTTGTGGTATTTAGGCTATGAAACTGATGCGAGGAGATATGGGTATGTTGGACTCCTCTTGCTTCATGTTCCATTCGAAATTACATTGAATTCTGTTAGGCGGTGCCGCCACTGTATGCTCTGCCGCACTTGCCATCGCTCAACTCAAGCTACCGTAAGCGGCTGGTCTCCCTTTCGTGTATTGGATATATTGAACACGACTCATTTACTAGTGTCAACCTTGTGGTCGTAACTCCCTTGTGCGAGAACCTTCCCGGTCCGAGCGCCAACAAGCCCGGTGATATGTAAGTCACATTAGATCTAACACTTCGTTTCTGCTGACTTGTCTAGCATCTACGCGATGAATGGCAAGTCCGTCGAGGTTGATAACACTGATGCCGAGGGTCGCTTGGTCCTCTCTGGTATGCGCCTCCTTACTCACTAGAGTTCACCCGCTCATGTGTTGGGATAGACGCCTTGTACTACGCATCCACGACTTTCAAGCCCCACACCATCGTCGACGTTGCCACGTTGACTGGGTGCGTAACGCCGTACTCTGATTGAGAAGCGCTATTGAAACACCGTTGTGATCCAGGGCCATAGACATCGCACTCGGCGAAGTCTTCTCTGGCGTGTACTCGGTTCGTATCTCCCTTTTCTTGTCACGCACACGGCATCTGACGGACCCGCAGACATCTGACTCCCTGTGGGAAGAACTGCACGCTGCTGGCGAGGTGGAATACGACCGCTTCTGGCGCATGCCACTCGAGGAGGAATATGGTCCGCAGATTCACTCGTCCAACGCCGACCTCTGCAACGTGCGTCTCTGCCACCGCGCTGACTAGACCGCGTGCTGACCATGTCGTGTTGCAGACCGGTGGCAGGCCTGCAGGCAGCTGCACGGCGGCACTGTTCCTGAAGGCGTTCGTTGATGGCATCGAGCCGAGGGAGGGAGAGACGGCGGCGGCACTCAGGTGGGCCCACATCGATATCGCGGGGACGATGGAGGCCACGCGGCCGACGCCATACCTCGAGAAGGGCATGACGGGGCGTCCTGTTCGGTGCGCTCACTCACTGTCCCCTTGACTTATGCTGATGCACCTCGTGCAACAGCGCTCTGGTCGAGTTCGTGCGGAGGCAGGGACAGCAGTGATGGATCAGTAAGATGCGAGGGAAGTGTACGGGCGAAGCAAAAAAACAAACAAACAACGGCAATGTTACGATGTATGTATGCCCCCGTTGACCTCGCGAGTTTATGTTAGAAAATCTTCGAGATTCATGTCGTGCTTGAGAAAGAAATTGAAATTCTATTCTATTCTGAGTGCTAGACATAGTACACCCGACACGGCGGTGCTGGGGGTGAAGTGGAACTACTCTTGAACTACTGCCCAGCCCTCCTTGTCCTCGCCCAGCGCGATGCGGAGGCCAGCCCACACACAGTCCACGAGCGCGCCCCCGTTCGCGATGCCAAACACAAGCGTGCTCGCATAGAAGAAGTTGGCGTTGCCCGTGCCCGACGCCACCCACAGGTGGTGGAAGAGCGGGAGGAGCAGGAAGGCGTGCAGATGGATGAGCGCCGTCACCATCGGGTGGCGCAGATCTGCACGAGCGAAAATGTGAGCAAACGTGCACAGAGGAGGAGAGTTATTGGGAGAGATGGCGCACATGTGTATATCTCGGGAAACACGGATATGAGGCTCAGGAAGAGTCCCGGGTCTGCGAGCGTTGGGTATGGCTTGAAGATGGCCGTGGTCCCGATCAGGAGGAAGGCAGCATAGAGTGGATCGTGCCTTGTAGTTGCGGATGAGCATAGACGCGCAAGGGCAAGCGCGGAGGAAGTTCGCTTACTGGAATTTGATGCAGAACGGCACGACGTAGATGACGAGGTGCATCTGGTTACGCGGGGGTGGGCACGGCGCTCACGGAGAATGAGGCGGACGGACTCACGGAGAAGACCATGAGGAAGAACGGACGAAAGTGGTCGAACATCTCGGTGAAGAAGTACCACCACAGCCCGGGATTGGGCGTGAGGTCCGGGAGGAGCAATCTAGTAGTGTGTGCACATATGGGGCAGTTCAGAGAACGTCGGCGAGATCAGACTGAGAGACTGGCCGTACCCCGCACCCCATGTGTTCTTTACCCAGCCCCAGCCGTCAGAGACGAGGACGCACGAAAGCGTCAGCACGGCAAAATACGCCGAGAACTCGGCGAGCAAGGGCACGCCCTTTTTCAGCTCTGTGGGGAACGGCCGCGGGGACGCGAGGTGCGAGACCGGGTCGCTGAGCAAGACGAGGATCGTCGGGAGGAGAAGCAGGACTGAGGGGAGGGAGAGCTGTACGGTCAGGGCAAGTGTGAGGAGGGCTGCTGATGCCCGGCCTGAGAGCACTGCGTCAGGAGGGAGGGAGAACAAAGGCGGGGGACGTACGCACCGCGGCATGCAAACATGAGCGACAGTAGCTGCAGCGCATTGTCGAATGTAGAGGTCGAGAGTGCGAGCGACGGGAGGACGAGGTACGGGTTGAACAGGTATCTGCAGTGCAAGCTCTGTCGTCAGTCTGCCGGCCCGCCGTGACGCGACGCAAGTGCAGAAGTGCAGGACGCCGGGGTACCGATACCCGGGATGCGGGGACATACATGGCAGCGACCATCCCGTCTCTCCGACTATTGCTCACACGGCTTCTGGCTCGCCAAATGTGCACTAACGCCCACGCGGCCACAGCATCTACAAAGGCCCATAGGAATGCCGCGCCGATTTCTGAGGCTGGGAGTACGGTGGAGAACAAAGAGAGGTATATGGGCGACTGCGTGACGAAGCAGTGAGCCGTGCGCGGCACTTGAAAGAGCAGGGCAACGGAAGAGGCGTACGTGTCTGAACGTCCCCCCAGAGTACGGATCTACGCCATTGCGGAAGAGGTAGATGCCCTCTTGCACTGGGAATACGGCAGACAAGGACAAACCGATGAATGATTGTCTCTCAGAACGGTTAACAGAGAGGGCACGACGTACGGCGTAAGAAGGAAGTGAGAGGGGACGAGAGTTGAGTGTTGTCCTTGAGGAGGGAGGGGAGGGGGGAGAGCGCGAGGAGGAGTCTGCCAGCGACCAGAGCAGGAAAGACGAGGTCGAAGGCCATGGATAACCCATCCAGCCACATTCACACACAAGGCAACACGTTTTACTCTCCCAAACCCACTGGCAGAGGCACATTATCGACATTTCGACATTAACATCCCAAGTCTTGCAATATTGCGGTCTTTATCTTCTGACGCGTGTGAACGAACGTCACGAACATATGAAAAAACGAACAAAAAAACGGGAAGATTTGAACATGCATGCTGACAAACGCGACCACCAAAATCATACAGCTCAAAACTAATCATTATTCAACTACCTGCACCGCGACGCAACCCATCAAAACAGGGAGGCTGAACGATTCTCAATAGACTCAGAGGTATTGGCGGGTTTGCGCCAGTTTCAATACGTCCAAGGTTGACAAAACTTGTGTTCATATATTTATAGTATGATATCCGATAACAGCGGACGAATGTGGAGGGCAGCAGCATGCACAACAGTAGTGAATGACAACACACTTGGTGACGATGTCGCGTAATATGGCGGTTGTTCGGTGAGGGGTGGGGAGAAGGTATGGTCACAGCCTATGGTTGCGGATGCGCCTGCATCGACCCTGTCTCTTGAGCTCCTTCCACTGCTTCCCCGCGAAGCGGCTGATGTCCGGCCAATCATGCTTAATGTCTTGCGGGATGTCGTCGTCATCAATCAAGGTAGGACTTGAACATCATGAATCCATTCGGAGGGTGGTTGAGACATGTAATTTCCAGGATAGTGAGTGTGGAGAGGACAGCGAGTGGTTGGATATGAATAGGAGGCTATATGGAAAGGCAAGGGGAGAAATCACAACATCGAGG
>QLPN01012531.1:3218-19974 GCA_003314395.1 Albatrellus ellisii
GAGAACGAGGTGGTATGGTGTTGCGGCTCAAGCAGTGAGCATTGAAAAACAACCATGAGGTCGAGTATAATATCGAAAAGAGCGACCAGACGGTGTCCTGCACGGTGGTGGAGGAAGAGCAGGTAGTTGTGCACAAGCATGAGTGGCGCAGGCAGGTCAGCTAGGAGTGTGTGGTTTGCGGCAGCAGAGGAGGCGATCAATATCTTGTGTATAGATGAAGACGGAGAAATACTCGCAGGACTCAGTCGGGGACGAGATGGTGGAGTACTAGTATTGGGTCGGGATTGCTCAGGCCGTTTGACGGTGAGGTCAGTACTCATACAGCGTTCCACACCAGACCTTGTATATCAACATCATAGGCCATAAGTATTGTGGCAGTCTCTGATATATGTTGGGGATGCTGAGCACTAGTGTTGACGATGAGGAGGCTGGCAGTGGCAGTGTGAGTGTAAGCGGCCCTTGCTACATATCACAATGTCCTTAGCCGCTGCAAGTGAGTCTCCGCTACTTATATTTGTGTATAAATTTCCACGTAGTTACATCGCCCGCGAGTGACATTGCAGACCACAGTGCCGTTGCATGTCTACCTCCTGTCTCCCCAGCATCGTCAGTCTCTACACCCTCGTGCCTCATACGCAGCTGAGCATTCCTGCGTACCGCATCCTTGCATACCTCGTGCACCGTGCACAGCGTCGTTGGTCCACACATCACCCTCGATCACTTATCCAGCACTCCACCTCAATATTTGCACGACCAGCCGGCAAGTTGTCGCTGGCGTCATCGTGACAAAACTGGCGCATAGTGCATGCGGACGTCCGTTTCACGCGAGAGACTTTCTAGACGTCGAATCTGCATGAGTGGGGCATGCAGGTACATCATCTTGTGGCAGATCTTTGTACTGACGCATTTCTGCAGGTCTGTGCGCCAGATACTGAGGCTGGAACCCTCACTTGGAAAGCATTACTCACCAATGCATTGGCGTGATCAGCAGTCACGCTGGAGGCTTTTTCCCTTCTTCCCGGTGGAAGGCATTGTGAAGTCCTCAGCTTTGCCCACGTCTGCATATTTTAATCACTCCATCCCAGGATCAGGCGTCCGAACAGGAAATGCTGAGCTACATGTCAGAGATGTCTCCCTCTTCCTTCACTCTCCCACTCCTATCTCCAGGTCCTCCCTCCCACCCTGGCTTCTTCCTCATCACCATCTATGCCTCCTGCACCAGCATCCCGGCAAGAAACTCAATGGCCACCAGCCACCCCACTCCAACATGTGCCCGTACGGCCGTGCAGGCCGATACCCTGCGCCATCG
Organism: Albatrellus ellisii; assembly: GCA_003314395.1. Lineage (NCBI taxonomy): Eukaryota > Fungi > Basidiomycota > Agaricomycetes > Russulales > Albatrellaceae > Albatrellus > Albatrellus ellisii. The sequence goes on from QLPN01012531.1 coordinate 4,528, forward strand.
ACGTAACCGCTCATAAATTGCAACACATAAAAGTTGACAATTCATTGTGATAGGGAAGGGTCGCTGCGTGGCACGAATTCTTTGCTGTGCCACACGCAGGGCAGAGATGTCATCGTTGCCACCAACGGTTCCCTGTCCGGACTGGATCATCTGGCAACTTTGCACTCCAAGAGCTGCTCCGCGAGGGCCCAAACGGCCTTCTGACCAGAGGCATCGCACTTTGCGAGGTTGTGGTCCGAGTCGAGGGATTCCACTTCACTGCAGACGCACCTTAGCTAGCACCCAATATTCAAGTTAGATGCTATTTTGTATGCGAGATACAAACAGATTGCAATTATCCATAGCCGACCCCGTCATATTCTGGAGACAGTCGTTCGCTAGGTTATAACTAGGCTGCAACTTGCACAGGTAACACGTACTAGTAGCACAAACATTAAATGAAACACAATTTGAAGCTCAACCTTTTGGCGCACCTTCAGTTACGGCGGGGGGTCGATGACGTAATCCGCATTGTTACCGGTATGAGGTTGTTTTTGATTCTCTGGTGATCCAAGACTATTTGTAGCCTCACACTCTGGCAATCTGTCTCCTCACAGATAGCAAAGACGTCAAGCAGAAGCATAAATCCATGTGATAGTCCTTTTTTATTTGATTTCAACGCGCTGGCTATGTACTGCTCTCTGTCTTGATAACATAGGTAATCCGGCAAGTAGTACCCCTCTCAGGGAATGGCAACCAAGGCTGTGAGATTTGTCCAGGTTCGTATACGTATGCAGAACGTGGAACATCAGCTTTCGATACATTCACGGATGCGTCAATATCCTCATGGTGCACGTCTTCCTCTTCACTGGCAGTAATGCCTACTTCTATCGCTGACACATTGTTGTGATAGAGCAGGGCCGTACATGGCAGCAGATACCTGCCGTACACTGAGAAGGCTGTAGATGCCCCGTCTTAGTTGGGCCCGAAAATTCCTTTTTGGATGGCATAGCCTGTCGGGACTAACTCCGCAACGGAGGGCGTGGGCGCCGTCTGTAATCAACCGAGTGCACCACTCCTATAGATGTGAAAGACGGTGGATATATACATCAAACATCATTAACAGATACTCAAACGTCGAACGGCAGGCTTCACAGTTTCGGCTCCGCCTTCTGTCACGGTATACATCAATGCCAGCAGGATAATTATCAGCCAGATCGACATGCAGGGCATTGAACAGACACGTGTCGAGTGGGTACCAGAACACCATAACACCATATGGGATAGGGCGGCCCATAAGCAATCCCGTCATGGTAATTTTGTAGTCTCTGTTGCTGACCTAACCAGAAGACAGTCGTTCTGGTTTAGGCTCGTCAAACTGATCATAGTAAGCAGCAACTTAGGCTTGGCTATCTGATGCCGTCACAAGAAAGATATCTTATATACTGCGCCGTCCCATTCAGGCCAGGAAGTGAGTTTCAAGTTATGACTCAGATGATGGACCACAATATATTGATAGTGTGTGGTTCTGTTACGTGTAGTGTCGTCCAGCGGGACCATGCGTATCTCGGTCAAATCGCAAATCCCTCATGATATCATGATCATGGAATATCGAGGATCACGAGAGACAGATGTTATGTAAACGATCGATATTCTTCGGCAAGTGTCGTAGAACAAGCCGATTTCCAACAATCACAAAGCACAAGATATACGAGCGGCACTGCATAAAGGAGGGTAACGTATGCGAGCAGAGCCGACACCGACCATCGATAGGAAGACATGATTGCTCCTGTACAAGATAGCGGCTGTGCCTCGGCCTTCACAGCAGGCGGTCGAGTCAGGGCAATTATGATGGTGAGGAAGGCAAGGCTCAGAATTTTGTAAGATAAACGCCCATTGTACAAAGCTGGAAACCTGTGAAGACAGGGACGACACAAACCGTCGTGAAGGAAAGGAGTAATAAAGAAGTACGGAATTTGAGAACGGACTACTCTGTATCCCACAACACTAACACGCAAGAACAAACACTATCCTTTCTTCCCAGAGTGTTTCTCGCCACTATCATTCTGAGGCGCATTAGCGTTCCCGTTCTCATCATTTCCATTGCCGGTGGGCGCGGAGTGTTGCTGCTGTGTGGGGGCGGGTGGGGGTTGGGGGGGAAGGCTGTTGCCGTTGCCGCCAGACATCATCTGCGCCTGGCTAAGGGCAGCACGGAGGGCCGCATTTTCGATACGGAGCTGGTCAACCAACGCGCGACACTCTTCCCAGCGACGATTTGCCTCGTCGGCGGACGCGAGCGCGGCATCGAGGAGCTGCGAGCGTGATTCAAGGGCCTTGACATGCCTGTTGTGGAAAGCGTTATCGATCAATCAGTATGAACATGAGAAGTGTGAATAAGACAGGCAGGGCCTAGAAAGGGCGGTTGAAAGAGAGACACGTACTGGTCGCGTCGTTCACGGAAAGCACGCTGAGCCTTGCGATTCTGCTCTGCGCGCTTGCTCTGACTCAATGTGCGGCCAGCACCCTGCGTGGGCTGGCCGGGTTGTGGAGGCGTAGACTGCTGATCCTGCGCAGACATTGGATGCGGCTCATGTGCTTGCCCCGGCACTGCGTGTGGCGGGGGTGGGGGGAGTCCGCCCGGGGTGTAGTCGGCGGGTGCATATTGGTAGCCAGGCGGTAGTGTGTGCGGGCCGGCGAGGTGTGGCGGGGGGACAAGTGTGTGGGGTGGGGGTAAGGTGTGCTGCATGGTACCCTGGTGTGAGGGTGGGGGTTGTTGGAGGGCATCCGGGGCAGCGCCGGGGGGGGTTTTGCGTTTGCGAGATCGAGATGGTGGCTGGGTTACGGGGGGCGGGTCCTGACGAAGACGCATGGTATGCATAGCGGCCTGTTGTGCTGCCTGTTGTTGCTGAGCATTGTCGGTGAGAGGGAGGGGGGAAGGCGGGGACGGGCCCTGCTGAACATTGGAGGGTTGTTGTTGTTGCTGATGGTAGGCTAACATTGGGAACGCACGCAGAGGGGGAAGTAAGCAACCCACACGCGTTATTAGTAAGATCCCTCAGTGGCGGACTTTGCCTTTTTACTCACGGTCCCCCCTTCGTCCTCCCCCTTCCAAGTAGGCCCGGTCACTCCTGTTCGAATACTCTTCCCTCGACATCTCTTTTCGTTCCTCAATGCCTTGACTAGCTGGCGTGCGGTACGGGTGTTATCAAGTGGTCGGTACTCTCCGCAAGGGCATCCGCGGCTTACGGAGGTAAGCTGACGAAGCAGTGCAATCTCAATGGTCACGCTACCGGATGTCACGCTAACTATATCTTTTGGTGACGCCGCGAAAACTATCGCCGAAAGGCCACACGCACTCACCCTGAGACGTTCCAAGGACTTCGCTTACGTCATGTTGTCGGAGTTTCTGCGACCCTGCGAAGATGACTAAAGCCAACAACCGCAGCCGTTGCCGACGGAAACAAAGTCATACATCATGGTGGACGAGTTGTCCTATTGTGTCCCACAGGAGCCACCTCCGCCTTCGGCATTCTTCCAATGTCCAGAAGTGTGCCTTGTCTCCTTTACTTCTTCTACTCTTATTTCTATTCTTTATTTTTCTTTCACCCTCGTGGCTCCACAACGAAACTTGTCAATACTGTAATGGTTGATTCACTAGCCGGTAATCAAATGTGCACTTCGAACTTGGTTCATCTCAGAATTCGGCGACGCAATTATGCAGGCTGCATCTACGACATGAAAGTATATATTGGCTCGCTCGCCTCTCCCCCTTCACACTGTATGCTGACGGCTCCTGCACCGGAAATGGCACGGATGAAGTCAAGACCGGTAGCGGGCAGGTAGCGGGCTGTGGTACGCTCCGGAGGACTCACCTTGTCGCGATCCTGGTCGCTGCGCAACGTGTCCCAGTGCATGCATAACTTGACGTTATCAATATGCTGTCGACGGGCTCACCAAGTTCTTACCAGGCTGAAGGCCTAGCGATGGATAGATACCTGAATGCCCCCCGCAGTATAGCCGCGACCCTGCGGCAACGAAGTGGCCGTACTACCTTCTAAGGGTGACAATGGCAATGCTGGTATTGAGGGTATAGCTCAGCTGAACCCCAACTGGACTAGAAGTCTCCAGTTGCACAACTGTTTGTTCGCATGGCCGCCTTGTTCAGAGGCATAAGAAACCGCACGGAACTGAAGTTGCATAAGGGCATAACTGTGTGTGACCAGGCTGGCATCAATCAACGCACGGGCCCCCATCTCGCTCGTTTGGGTCAATACGAAACAAGACATTTACATTTCGTGTGTCAGAAGAGCTTTCCTCTGGCGCTGCTTCCACGACACTCATCGTTGCGGCTCTTACTAGAAACACCGAACTACGACCAACAAGCGGAGTACTCTAGATAGAATCCATGGAACACAGCGCGTCTGGCCAAGGAATGGTATGGGAACTTTCCGGCCGAAGATAAACAACCTTGGCCAGCGCTAACCTTCGGCTCCATCTGGGCCGCGGCACCACTGGGTGCTAACCGCCTCTATACTGTCCTGATTTCCGAATCGCTATATCTTATCTAGACATTGCAATTGTCGCATCGAAAGACAGGACGAATTGTATCACCTCCACACGCCATTCTACGCCTTGACTGACACTATTATGGATGCAAGACCTTACGTGTTACCGCAGTGCACGCGAAGCTCCCTCCACGGTGAAGCTTTCCTGCCCAATAGCTGGCACCGCTCAACTGGGGCTTTAGTGGGTAGCCTCGGCTGGTGGCAGCCCTGAGCCCCACACATCTCGCTCATGGGCGAGAGTGCATAACAGTATTTCCTAATTCTTACTATAATTGACGGCCCGCAATAAACTCTGAGGGATATAACTCCCTCTCCCTCTGTTTCTGATAATGAGAGTGACCGCTGTTATTTTTCACGGCCCTTGTGCCCCTTCAGACAGAGTAGTATATTACCTGCGATGTTTTGGTGCGAACCCACAGCTGGGGTTGGGTGATGCTGTCCGAGGGAATGAGTGTGAGAAACATTTACATAAAAAAACACGCCTCACAGTAGGCGGGGAGCGCACACATCGTCGTTGTGCTGTCTGTTCTTCTCCACTTTCCTCTGCCATGGCACGCCATTCAACGGCTTCACAGTCTAAGTCTCCCAAGTCTAACTCTGGGGATAGCACAGAGGTAGCCATACCAGCGACAGCTCCTTCAACCAAATCTCGTCTTTTCGCTAGGTCTTCGAAACGCAAGGCGAACAAGCAGAGTGGGACACAGGGAAAGCAGCAGCAGCAGCAGCAGCAGCAGACGATGACGACATCCAATACCGAACTCAATGGCACAACCAGCACTTTCCAGGCACAGCAGCAGGCCCTGCCAGCCCAAGCTGTCACCGACACCACTGCCACGAAAACCAACCCTTTGTCTTCGCCCTCCACCAACGACAACACTGTGGGTGTCGATCATTCTAAGCATGCCGGCTCTCAGCACGGGCAGGACCCATCTTCTGCTCAGCAGCCGCCTTCTGCTTTATCGACTGCTGGCGCTGAGCCAGTCTCGGCCGCAGTAGCAACTGTCAACCCCACGACGACGGTGATCTCCCACCCCTCCACGCCCACCGCACCTGCGGAGCAAGCGACTACAACTGCAGCCTCTGACAATGATGAACAGGATGTTGACAAGGAAAAATACAAGTTTTCCGCCTTGCGAGCCCCAGGCAAGCGTAAGGCCCCCACAACGTCGTCGTCCAGGCGCTCGCGCGTCTCATTCTTTTCGCGACTTGTACATGTCCTCGTTCCCTGCGTTGGCCCATCCTCTTCGGCCGCCGACTCTATCCTTGAGCCAGACGCTGCTTCTTCAGCTGCTGCGCTGCGAGAGAAGCCGTCCATGGCGGATAAAGACACCATTTCAGCCCCCTCGCAGACCGCTCCGTCCCGTGAGTCTACTCAGGGAGAGGCCCCCCCAGCTGAGCCTTCTTCTGCAACGGCAATAGGAGCAGTCTCCACACCGACAGCAGGCCAGTCAGTGGAGCTCAAGCCTGTCAATGTTGTTTCCATCCCGTCCATGCCCAAAGCGCCTACTGACGATAAGGATGTCATCGTTCCACCTACTCCATCCCGCATCCCCCCCATCTCCGAAACGGAAGGTCTACTCTCCAGTGCTGTGCAGCCACCAGGCTCAACGGGCGACGAAGCCCGTGCGCATGGTCACCATCACGAGTCCTCTGCCGATGAGAGCGACGGGAGCATTACAGAGGACGAGGACGTCGAGGATGTCGCGGAGATCGATGAGGTAGAAGACGACGAAGATAGGCTCATCATGAGTGGTGGTGCCGGCATTCCCGTCGGTCCCGTGAGTGCTTTATTTTTTCGTTTTTGACCATGTGCGCTCATGTCACTTTTTGTCCTAAATGTTAGGATGGTATTCCCCGGCCGTTATTACCCCCCATTAGACCCGAGCATGCAGGCCGAAAGTGCCTGGTCCTGGACCTCGATGAGACGCTGGTCCACAGTAGTTTCAAGGTTAGTGAAGCGGTGGGGACCCATGCGCTCATCCCGTCGCTAATTCTCGATTCGTCGGGTTTCCTAGTCAATACAACAGGCAGACTATGTTGTTCCAGTCGAGATTGAATACCATTGGCACAACGTCTACGTTATCAAGCGGCCAGGAGTGGACAACTTTTTGAAGAAGATGGGGGAGATATATGAGGTTGTAGTGTTTACGGCGAGTCTGAGCAAGGTTCGTTGCGGCAGACCTTGCAATACATGTCGCAGCCATCTAATTAATGTGCCGTTGCGTTCTCTTATGCGCGCATGTGCGAAACAGTATGCGGATCCTGTGCTAGACAAGCTAGATGTCAACCACGTGGTCGCTCACCGATTGTTCCGAGAAAGTTGCTACAACCACAAGGGCAATTATGTGAAGGTAAGCTTTTTAGCTCAATATATTGCATCGGTAGATTAGCTGACGCGTTGTGCGACACGTAGGACTTGTCACAGCTTGGCCGACCTATACAGGACACGATCATTCTTGATAACTCCCCAGCTTCGTATATCTTCCACCCAAACAACGCTGTCCCTGTATCTTCTTGGTTCAACGACCCACATGACACAGAGCTGACTGACTTATGTCCATTCCTTGCGGATCTTGGTACTGTCGACGATGTACGTGGCGTACTGGATGGAGGGCTATAGGCACTATTTTTTTTGTGGGACCTCGGATTTCTTGTATCTTGTTGCGGCTTACCATACCCATGAGCCCTGAGCTGCCTGCCACCCCATTGCGGTTGACGCCCATCATTTGTTGACGCTCGCACACAGACGTTCTTCCCGTCGTTTCAGTTCGTTTATCCACTCCCTGCCTTTAACTGTCCTTTCGCTTCTCTCTCGGTCAATTGATACATACAGTCAGCCTATACCCGCAATCAAGTCAATCAGCCAGTCCCTCAGTTCGCCCTTGGAGTGTTAGTCGTTCATCTGTTTCTATGCATGGCCAGTATTACAACTTCACCAGTGCTATCGTTGTGGCACCCATTTGAATGCCCATGTGTGCGTTTCGCGTCCGCGCTTTGACCTCCCCCTCCACCTGCTTTTTATTTCTTCCATAGGATATGCTCTTTGTCATTGTTTCCGCCTCCTCCCATCCATCGCTTCGGTTTTGCTGCTATGATCTTTTCTATGCCGAGACTTGATCTTTCACCCTCTGCTTCTCATGCACTATAGTGATCTAGTTGTCGCACTACATACGCATATGCCCTGTGGGCCCCATGGACGCGTTCCCGCACACTGGCTCGCTCGGACATGTCTCTTTCACCCTTTCAACTCGCCAGTCCCGTACGTATGAGGCACGCTTGGGCACTCCGGGCTCCCGTACAGAGCAAAATTATCGTTAGGTGTTGACTTCTTACTTGGTCACTTATACCTCCCGCTATCGGATCCATTCTCTCGCATCATTCACCAACTCTATTCTCTTTTTTTTTTTCTGCCCCCACCATTGCTACTTATTAATTTCTTCTGCATTTTATGACCCTGTCGCCGTTTTGGCCGTCGCGGTTCGATGGTGGGGGTGTGCTCTGCCAGAGCTGGTATAGACTTCCAGCTGGCGCTATGATATGACGTGATAGCACGATTGGTCGACGTGGTTTTATGACAAAATGATTCTTTATGCAATGCAGGATATCTGCGTGTGGGTGGGAGGCAGTGTACGAGATGTGCATGATCGGGATTTATCTGTTGATGATTTCGATCTCCTAGAGCTATCCCCTTGACCAGGCGGAGGCCAGACCGCGGCAATGTGCTAGCAATCTTCATCTTAATAAGATGTACGTGCTGTGGATGCGAGGCTTAATCACTGCACCCTGCGTATGGGCATCATATATATATAGCATTTCCTATATTTGATTTCGACCAGAATTGACAACTGACACTTGTAGTTCCCCACCAAACTTTCATCGAGATCAGGAATGTCGACGGTCACCAGGACATTCCTAACCCTGAATAGAATTTTGGGGTACTCTGCTACTCGGGGAATTGGAATCATTAGTTGTCAATGGCAATCAAGGGGAAAGGAACATATGGGGCTGGTGTTGGAAGTACAAACCAACACTTGCGCTTGTACCCAATTGTTTAGGAAACTTGGCAGTTGCTGCGGGCAGTGGTGAGTGGTGGGTTTTCCCACATCATTAGAGCAAAGAGACGTTTGAACGAGACAAGGGCAAGTGCAAATGAGGCATTACTGGTAATTTCCTGGGTGTTTTTACGAATCACTTTTGTCTCTGCACGGTCTAGGCCTGCTCAATGATTCTATACCACAATTTGACCATTTATGATGGATGTCCACAAAAATACAGCATAGGTTCAGGTTCCTAATATCGGCAATTACAGTTGACATCGAAACTGTTGTAGCCGGAGGAGGGCTGATGAAATAAATATAAATCAATGGCGATGCTGTCGCTACGATCATCAGGGATAGCCAGTAATGGGGTTGTCACTGAGCGTTACTGTGATGTGATGAAGGTGTGACAAGGCTCAGTGTAAGGTGCTCAGAGAAATATTGGTTGGATTCTCCTCGTCGTCAGGACCGCCCACGCCATTTGTCTTGTCGCCATTCTCGCCATAACCCTCTGGTTTCTACTCTTATAATCGTTCCTTGGCTCAGCGGAACTCGATATACCACATTTCTATTACCCTTACCACCCTCTGGCAGGACACCAACTCACCACCCCCGGCCATCCATACTCGTTCGATCTTTTCGCACTAGATACCTGTTCTCCAATATTTCAACGGTTTTTTAGCTCTTGAGGCTTTAGCTAGTGAGCTCTGCGTCGAAACCTGATTTGCGAATAATCAATATCGCAATTGTTTTGTTCTGTCCTGCCTCGTTCTGGATTCCTCTCTTGATCTTGTAGGGCGCGGCTTCTCCTCACCTTCCTTTGCCCACTGGCTGCTCTCTGCAACGGACTCACTTTTTGACTATACAGCCACCCCATGTCAGACGTCCGACTTTCTCATGGTAGTGATGCGTCTATTGCAGAAAACAAGGTGTGTCCAGGGTGCCAACTTTCCGTTATGAATGAGAATGGAGGCGTGGTCATCGCTTTTGGGTGAGTTTCTCTGCTTTCCTGGCTGCTCGGAGTAATCCCATTTCGTGTCCTAGTCAATCTTTCTTCCACGTCGAGTGTTTCAAATGTGCCAAATGTCGTACCAAAGTCACAGCCGATACCAATCTCCTCCTCCTTTCCGACGGCCAACCTGTCTGTTCCAATTGTTCATACAGCTGTAGCGTCTGTCACCTTCCTATTCTCGACGAGGCCATCATGACGGGAGATGATAGTTACCATGCCCACTGTTTCAAGTGCAAGGCCTGCCACAACCGCATAGACGAACTCATGTTCGCTAAAACGAGTCATGGCATATATTGCATGACCTGCCATCACCACCGCGTCGAACGAAGCAGGCGGCACGCCCAAAAACAGAAGGAGCGGTCTGCGAGTGGTAGCGCTAACGGAAGCGGGTCCTCGAAATCTCGGGACCGAATTGCTAAGGAGCACATGAGAGAGGCAGAGGTATACAGTGCATTGTCATGCAGCGTACAGCCATTCGCTTACTGCCTTTATATCCAGTTCGTCTCTCCATCATCTTCCAGAACACCTACAACTGAAGCCTCGTCTACCATGACTTCAGTGACCGCTTCATCGCTGGCCTTCGAGGTCGATATGCACGCCTACCGTTCAGCAAACTATCCTGTTAGCGTCCCTGTGAAGTCTCCACCATCTTCTCCGATGGCCCAACGCGTATCCACGCAGTCCTTGCACGATGACTCATTCACCGATCGTCACCTCTCTGCGCCTCACAACGGCCAATCGTCACCTTCGCCACGCATGCCTTCCATAACCATCGCGTCGCTACAAGATCAGGGCAATGTTATGGCAGAAGATCACGTGACACACTCCCGACTTTCGTCTCCAGGAACTGTGGCTGACTTTCATCAAACATCGCCTGTTGACGGGTTGAATGGAAAGTTACTGTCTCCATCATCCCCTGACGACATTGCACCGCAGAGGCGCAAGAGCTACGACGACGGCGTGAGGCCATTGAACGCATTTTTCAAGCAGGCATGTGGTTCATACGACAACGCCTCGCTGAGTCTCGATGTTCCTAACAAGATAACAACGCGCGCTGCGAACCGACATTCCATCAATCCTGGAATATCCTTCAATGTCGACACAATTCTGCTTGCATCTCAGAAGTCTTCTTTGAGCAATGATGGTTCAGACTTTTCGCGGCCACACTCGCCTTCGTCACTAGCGAGCGGACAAAAAACTCCACATCTCGCACCGCATGCTTTTAAGGAGCAGCCGCTTAACCGCGTTGCATATCGACACTCGCATCTAGGACTCAATGGCGACCTACCGTCTTCCAATCCTGGTAGCCCGTCTGGGTCTAGCTTCACCAAGGAGTTACATGCCGAAGCATCTAGTCATGTGCGCCCAAGATCGTCGAGCGGAAACCCTCCAGGTTATCCAAAGCCGCAGACTAGGGTGGATATAGACTTGGAGCGCCCGAATATAGCGTTGGAACGCGTTCCTCCACGTTCACATAGTCTCGCTGCTGCTACTGAAATACAAACGTCCCAGACACCAGACCAGCTGTCCCCTGTTCTTGGGTTCTCGGATATCACGCCCAAGCAACAGCAGCCTTCGTTGGAATCACTCTCGGGAGACCGTCGCATCAACCTCAGCATTGACATTGAGAAGTCGCGTACAAGATCTAGGAATCATTCACGCCCAACGTCGCCTGCGCACAGGGTGGATGTGCCTCATAGCATCGAGAGCGGGACCGACACCGAGCCAGAGCCTGACAGTGGCAGGTCGAGCAGCAACAGCGGCGCGCCTGTTCCTCTGTCTAAAGATGTGCACAGGAGAGATGGGAAACGTCCTGAAGGCCTGCGTGTCGAAACACCGCAAGACCGATCGGCACTTGCCTCGCAAAGAGGGATTGCAGAGCCTTCCGAGTCATCCGGCGAGTCGTCCCCCATCGAACGTGTGTCCCATTCGACATTCATTGCTCCTGCACTTCCGCCTATACGGTTTTCAATGAATACGGGTGACTTCTCAGATCTTCTCCGTTCGGTCAATGGGCCGACAACTCTCAAGTCGCTAGATCAACTCTCCGAACTGGGTAGGGAGACGATTGAGCATTTGGAAAGGGAGGATGCGGCTGCCATCTCGAGCCAGAACACGCCCACGCCAACTCCTACCACTTTTGTCTCTTTTACTGCTTCTTCCGACTCCTCTCGAGTGGACGACGATGCGCTGGCAACCCCGATTCTGGTTTCTACATCTCCCACCAGTTTTCCTCGCCAGGCCCCTGATGGTTTCGACCATCATTCGTCGACGCGTTCGTCGTTACCTGTAGACAACGTCAATGGTTCGATTATAAGATCTAATGGTGAAGGCAGTCATGACGCGGTTAGTGGTAGTACACTTTCTCTCTCCGCACAGCGCCAGCGGTTGGACTCCACCGCATCGTTTAACCCAGACATGAGTGTGGGGTACGAGTCCAGTGCTGCTCGCATCACTGTAACTGCGCCAGGATCTTCGATTGCACGCCCGCTCAAGTATGACGCATCCGACTTGGTCGCACGCCGGCTGCAGGAAGCCGTGCACGAGGCGTCTGGTCGCGGCGCGACTCGCGTCAGCTTGGACAAGGAATTCATCCAAGCGATGATCATGCTTGTCGAGCAGCGCAAGATTGAGAGCGCGGAGATGGAAGGCAAGCTGGACGGTATGAAGGTACGAGACTTCTTCCTTTCTTGGCATGTGTATCCCTTGTTGATGATGTGGTCCTCGCGTTGTACGTATGGTGTTCGTCGGCGCCGCCGTCGCTGTTGTCAGCGGTCAAGCCAGCAGTACATGGATGGTCTCACTGTAGCTCATAGCGAGTATACCCGTGAGCTCCAAGCGAGGCGTGAAGCAGAGGCTGAGGTGACGCGGCTGCGTGTCTTGCTCTCCGGCCAGGCTGCTAGAATCACTGTGATGTCGAACGAGACCAGAAAGGGCGAGCTCCACAAGCAGATGACGCAAGAGTTAAGTACTAACCTTAGCGGTCTCGAGCGCGACTTGTCAAGGCTCAAAGTTGAGCGGGATGTAACGTTGGCGGAGATGGAGGAGCTTGTCTCGTCCAAGAGGTGAGTCAAATCGTGCATTCTTCTCCTGTGGATGGCTTATTCTAGATGCTCACGTGCCGATTGTTGCATGTAGTGCCCAGACTTTGTCGAGCGAAGGTTCCGCCTCAACTTTGAGTCGGTCATTGACGACCCGTCTGGACAACCTGAAGTCACAGTATAAGCGTGATCTTGTGCCTCTCACTGCCGAAAGGGAGTCGCTTGTCCGAGAGATAGCGGAGCTCAAAGCTGCGAGGGACGTATTCTTGGAGGAAACCACCATGTTAAACGCACGGAACGAGGAGCTTGCCCAGCTCAATGCGATGTATGCACGCCGTATGGAAACAGTACTACCGGATGGCACTGGCAACGCCTCTGCGCACGAGAAGCAGAGCAACTCATTTGAGAGCCAGAGACCGTTACAGGCTATCCACCCTTCTGCCACAGTATCCACCACTGCCTCCCTTACGACGGACGAGAGCTCAGATTCGAAGTTCGTCAAGGTGCAGAAGCCAGATCAGACTGAGGCCCCCGCGACCTTACGGGGCAAGTTTAAGTGGCGCGTCAAGCAGGAAATGGCTGTTTCCCCAGGGGATATTGACAAGCGCCGTGTGAAACAACACAACTTCCAGCACATCAACGTACTTCGCTTTACACGGTGCGATCATTGTGCAGAGAAGCTGTGGGGCTCCCAGGCGCGGTGTACAGGTGCGCTGTACAGAACATCGTGTCAAGTCACTTTCTTTGATCTAACCCTACTGTGTGCTCGCAGGCTGTAACTTCTCGGTTCACCCACGGTGCACAACCCAAGTACACTCGGTTTGCGTGCCTCTGAGCTCCAATCGTAAGGAGGATGGTTCTTCGCAATTGGGATCCTTGTGTCAGTGCATTCCGTAACTTGAGTATTGCTGAAACTGCGGTTCTGACGTGCTTTTGAACTTGGACAGCACCTTCTATGTTCGGTCGGGACTTGATAGAACAGGTGCGAGCTGATTCTAGAGGCGCCGATCGGATGGTACCAGTTATCGTTGAGAAGTGCATCGATGCAGTTGAGAACACTGGTGAGTACATAGAACACTACAGCTCTAGAAGTAGGAGGGTTTATATTTGACGGGACAGCGATGGAGTACGAGGGTATTTATCGCAAAACAGGTGGAACCTCGCAGTCAAAGACCATCACCCAGCTTTTCGAGCGTGGCGACTACACAGCATTCGACCTGCAAGATTCGGACACTTTTAATGATATCTGCAGCGTTACGTCTGTCCTCAAGACATACTTCCGATCGTTACCAAACCCGCTACTGACTCATGCACTGCACGACGAGTTCATGCATGCATCCAACCTCCGGGATCCCGCATGCAAGACATCCAAGTACACCGTTTTGGTTCAGCAGCTACCCACCGAGCATTATAACACGCTTCGTTCGCTGATGCTACATCTTCATCGGTGAGTTGTATTTTTATGCAGTGACAAATCACTTGGAAACCGAAGCTGATTTTCTGGAATAGGATACATGAGCGCAGCTCATATAACCGCATGACAGCGCGTAATTTGGGTGTTGTGTTCGGACGTGAGTGTCAGGCACTGTTTCTTTGTCTCCTATGCGACATTGACAGGGCTTCGCATCCAGCCACTTTGATGCGGTCTCGCAATCCTAGCAACGAGTTCAGCGACATGGCCGGCAAGGCCCTTTCCATCGAATGGCTAGTGGAGCATGCCCCCGAGATCTTCTCCTGACCCTCCAACCCCTTCCACTCTTTTTTTTATCTGTATTGTATTACTCTTGTTTATCTTCCCTACACACCCTCGCCATCTGCTCCTCCCCCACTCATTTGTGACCCATACTATGCATTGCATGAAGGGCTTTCGATTCCCCTTTCCACTCTCTTTTCCCCGAGGTTTGATAGGTCATTCCCTCTTTCGCTGTATTCTACTCGTTGTCTTGTGTGCCTTCGCTGACGAGTATCCTACACCTATACACACACTCGCAGAGCTTGCTGCCACGCCGCGCCGTTTGGATACCGGCCGACGCGCCAGTCCTGTTGCCTGTAGACCGCCCTATAGTCTCATATAGATATTCCCCATTATATTTATACATACACACGAGCCTATTTTGGTGCAGGCCGTGGTGCATATATACCATTTGTTCATGCATACATCCTTTTGCCGCGTGTCCACATGCTTCCCCTTCGCCCACTTCTGTTTCGCGCGTGCACCAGTTTTTCCCTTTTCCTTTTCTTCACCCCCTTTTCTGTTATACCTGGGACCCTTCATCATCTCTATCTCAACTGTCTCTATATACATCGCGTAACTGCCATCATGGGGTGTACTGTACTACGATGGATCATTGTCCAAACTCGGTTCTCCATAGTGACATGGGCGAAGCGCGCAGGAGTAGTCTCAACAGGCCTCAGACATTTGGCAGGTGGGGCAAAAGGGATAATAATTCAGTAATTGACAATGTAGCGACAAAGAACCATGGGACAAATGTATAGGATAATAGATCGTGGGGAAGGATATGTATGACAACTCTAGATTAGGCTGACATGGACGGCACAAAAAAACAGGGATGAATTTATAAATGACAGACACGCTAGAACAGTGGATGCTACATGGCGATGTTACAGTGGGAAGTCTGTGGGCGATGGTAAGTGAGCCTGGAAGAGATAACACAGGTACGGTTGTTCATGAGGCGTCGCGGGGCCGCCGCACAGGAAGTTCAGGCTTGAGCGAGCAGTAGAGGAAGTGGCGTCGCGGACCCTGCACCCCCGCGACCATGGCCACACGGGTGCCGATGGGTGCGCTCTCCGTT
>QLPN01012546.1:0-20560 GCA_003314395.1 Albatrellus ellisii
AGAGATGAATGCATGAAGGGCTTCTCGTTGTTTGTTATTGATGGGATATGCTTTTCCAGCGTATGGCTCTACTCTGGGTTTTAGGTCTATGGCGTGATCCCATGATCGTCGCTTGGGTAGATGGGTAGAAGCTTCTTCATTAAAAACTTTTCCTAGATCATGGTAATGGATTGGGACTAGATCCATTCCTTTTCCATCATGTTGGTTATTCATGGCTATTTGCATGGATAGGGTGGTGCAAAAAAGATTTAACCCATCAATTATCCATTGATCTTCTATATTGATTAGGTCTTCTTCTTCGGAAAATGACAGGGTCATGACAGGATTTTGTCGACATTCTGATGGACAGCATGAGAATGATACCGTATCCTTGGTCCAATCTATGTTGGGGTTGTGTTGTCATAACCAGTCTGTTCCTAAAATGACGTCTTCTTTTCCTAGATCGGTAATATAGAATCGATTTGTTTCTATATGGGGTTTTATGTTTGCTTTCTTGATTTCCAGGGTGATATGACAGGTATGTGTGATATCTCCGCTGATGTTCTTTGTTCCATCGATATTCTTTACTGGTATGTGATGTTCGAGTTTCTGGGTTGGTAGATGGTGTAGTCATACAAAATCTTGATGGATTAAGATTCCGGTTGCTCCACTGTCAATTAACGCTTGGGTGGCGACTTTCTGATTTCTTATGGAGATTTCAACAGGAATGTGAATGGATGGAGAACCATTGTATTTTGAGAACGATATGTACAGTTCATTGTCCGAATTCGAGTTCCTGCTTGCAATGTCCAATTTGTAATCAGTTACTCCTTTGTCCGTTGCTGACTTAGGAGCCTTTAAAAATTCTGAGTGGTTCTGAAGAGATCTTGCATTTCTGCTTTGTCTTTGTCAGATAATTTCATGAGGGTGCAGGAAATGGTTAACATGGGGTCTTCTTCTTCTTCACGTCCTTGGGTTCCCCTTATTGCATAAGCGGGCTTGGGTGTTCCATAGTTCTGGTCACGTTTGACCTTACATTCTCTGCCAAAATGTCCTTTGATACCGCATCTGAAACAAGCTCCTTCTCGTTTCCTTTTGTCATGTTCTTCGTCTGATAATCTTCCATTTCCAGTAAACCCAGTGCATGTGAATATTTCCTTTTGGGATGTTTCCATTGAGGGGAAGTCTTCTATTGCACGAATAGAATGAGGGTTTAATTTCCGTGAATGGGATTCTGTATCCCCTTTGAGTAGATTGTCAGGGTATAGGAATCATCTGTTTTGACCGGATCGAATACTGTTCTGGAAGTTATTGTTGGACCTGTTCTGATCTAACCTTATGGTGAGATTTTGCCATTCTTGTAAGGTAGTTGGTAACACATCCCTGGTCATCATGATGGTATCCTTGATGTCTTTCCTAAGACCGTTCTTGAATTTCTCGATGTTGGTTATGTCGTTATAACCCGTGGTGTCAGCAATGGAATTGAATACAGTGACGTATTCAGAAGCTGTGCCTCTTCCCTGGACTAACCTATCCAGGTTGTTGCGTGATAATTCCCCTTCGTTAGTTGGGTAGAATTTCTTTCTGAATTGGTCCTCGAATTGCTTCCATGTGAGTGTTGAAGAGGAAGCGGTGAGCTGATCGATGATTTGTCTGGCCCATGTTCCAGCAACTGTTCCTTCTTTACAGAAAGATAATGCAAAGGCGATCTTATCCATATCATCTTTGAAATTCTTGGTAAAGAAATGGAGTTTAATCTTTCGGATAAAGTCTTTGGCAGTGGATTCAGTTCCAGAGAATTCAGATGGCTTATTGAGTCATGGTTCTTTGGAGGAAGTGGATGACATGTTAGCCATTCTTGGTATAGATTGTTGAATTCTCTTTGGGTTTGGGTGATTTGTTGTTGTTGTCGGATCAGTTGGGTTTGAACTTGTAATTCCGGGGGTGATTCTTGATTGAATGAAAGGGGTGGACAAGGTAATGGTTTCGTCTCCTGAAGTTGTCACTTGAGGAGTAAAGAATGTTTCCACTTGAGGAAGTTGTTTCAAAACGTTGATGGGCGTTCTTGGTTCTGGGGGTCCTGATGGAGTTCTTGTGCGAGATTCAGGCCTTGTGTTACGAGGCACTTGCTTTGGCACCTCATAACACGTTTGTTTTTTCTTTTTCTCTGTTTCTTTTTTATCTTACTTACTAGTAAAGCGTAGTATTATTACTACAAGTGTGAGCTTAGCTCCACTTTACTTAGTAAGGACTCTCTTTTCTTTTCTCTACTATAAGTACTTAAGTATTTACATACTTGAGTGCGAGCTTAGCTCCAAGTACTATAGTAGACTTATCCTTTTCTCCCTTATCTTTCCTTATTTATTATAACATTTACTTGCTAAGGACTATTACTATACAATTAGCAAGGACTCCCATCTCTCACTCTTATTTACCTTTGTTTATCTCTTGTTCATTTCGCGTTTGTGGCTGAGCCACTATCATCACATGGACGTGTACTTACTGCACATTACTGCACATTATCATTTACTTACTGCGCTTTACTGCGCAACTGTACTATAGTTAGATCACTAGTTTTGTATAAATAGTTGACAAACTGGCGGTCTTAAACCCCAGTCTTGTCAACTTCACAATCTAGGGAATTCTCCTTACACTGCGCTTGATCTAAGCTCGTTAACAACTCGCTTCACTCTCTAAAACTAAGTCTAAGAACTCTAAAGTCACTAAGCGTCGCTAAGACATCTTACACTTATCACACTGGACCCTCACATCATCATTGGTGGTATCATCCTCATTTCAATATCATTAATCCCCTTCTCTATCGTCATTAGGAAACTCTATTACGTGCATCAAACGTGCGTTACTACTCTAGTTACCAGGAGTAACAGTATAGACCTTCCCTAAGACCGTCCAATAGGCTGCTCTTAGCACCTTGATCTTGGGATAAGGCTCTGTCGGTATTCGGGGATCGTGGGTAATGAAGATACTTGTTCAGGATATACTTCAATGTAATCGTAGTCCGATGGATTCTTGGTATCCCAGCAAACGATAACTTTGTTTTCATCTGGGTCGTTGAAGGCTTCGTAGATCCACTGGTTGTGTTTGTCATAGAACGTGAATTGTTGGTATATTGTTCGAGTGAGACGGGAACGTGGTTTCTGAGTAATCGTCTATGTTGTTGACAAACGTTGGTATCTAGTGAGATTTCTTGGTGGATATTTGCCGATAGAAGCGATGTATTGGTAATAATTGGGTTCCCATTATGATATGCTGTTTGGGGGTCTTGGTTGGTACGAGTGAAGTAAACGAGTTGGTTGTTGACATAAAAGAGTTTGTTGGTGCTATCATATTGGAGGTAATCAGGCCACAAACGGTCGGTTACATTGATGAGCATCATGTGCACGTAATGCTGGAAAATGACCATCAGCGACATCAGGCAAACACAGCGACATTAACACGCCACACGCAAAAATCATCCACAATTGCTATAATCGTGCATTCATGCAGGCGTCGGAAAACAATACCAGGTCGGCCGACAAGGGATAGGACAAATAGGCCGAGGCATGGTCTAGACCCACCAAAGTAACCATGGAGGTATGAGTCGCGAAGTCAGCATTTGGTGTGATTGGCGCTATTCCTCTTTTGCTCATCCACTATAGTATGATACTTTATTCGCTTGCATACAGACTCCACTTCATTTCAAATATCCCTATTATCGACCCTACACTGTAAATTTTCTGTTGTGTTTTGTTGTGCTCCAGTCTTGGAGCTAGGCTTGTATTTAGATAGCACATCGTCCGTCAAAATGACCAGATTCCCCCCACCCTCAATTTGACTTCTTCTCCTGTCTGAGTTGATGATCAAAAAGCAAATATCAACCTTCCCTCTGTGTGTCTTATTATCGAGAAAAGTGTGCGTTCCCCATAAGTCGCGTCTATCATTGCGTTGCGTAGCATTCTCCATTGCATTCTCCATTGCATTCTCCATTGCATTGTGCTGTGTTGCGTTCTCCACTGCGTCACGTTTTGTTTCCACTACATTGGATTCTCTATCATGCTCTCTATTGTGTCATTTTGTATCCGTCTTATCGTGTCATATCATTGGTTTATTACCCAAGTCGCGTTCCTCTAGTAGCTCTAGTCGAATCACACTATCACCCTTATCACCCTTAACTACTAATACTCTCTACTTTGGTGTCTAGGGAACTTTACAGCTCGCACCCTCCAGCAATTGCTGTGGTTGTGGTTACTTTCCCCTCTCAGCCCGGCACTGCACATATCACCGAACCCTGGTTACCAGGAGTAACATTATAGACCTTCCCTAAGACCATCCAATAGGCCGCTCTTAGCATAACCCCTGTACTTCTATTTGTTGGATCTGATCCAATCTTATCTGATCCTGTTATTGCTTATCTCTCCCTCTAGACACCCATGGCCCACACCTTTTAGTAAGCATGGTCTGTGCACAATCTTAGTTTTGTATATCAGTAGTTGTATAGCATCTTAATATGACAAGCAGACATCTCCTGCTTTCTTGTGTGCCCTGTCTGCATCTGTCCCTACAATCATCCACTTCTATACCCTGCTAAGAGCAGCCTATTGGATGGTCTTAGGGAAGGTCTAAAATGTTACTCCTGGTAACCAAGGTTTGGGTCTGAGCTTGATGAATGTAATAGAGGTTCCTGATGACAATGAAGAGTGGGATTAACGATATAGTTATGAGGATAATTCCACCAATAATGATATGAGGATCCAGAGTGACGAGTATAAGATGTCTTTAGCAACGTTTAGTGACTTTAGAGTTCTTAGACTTAGTTTAGAGAATGAAGCAAGTTGTTAATGAGCTTAGATCAAGTGCAGTGTAAGGAGAATTCCCTAGATTGCGAAGTTGACAAGACTGGGGTTTAAGACCGCCAGTTTGTCAACTATTTATACGAGACTAAAGATCTAAGTATAGTAAGGTTGTGCAGTAATGCGCAGTAAGGAAACGGTAATGTGCAGTAAGGCGCAGTAAATATGCGTCCATGTGATATAAGTGGCTCAGCCACAAGCGTGAAATGAACATGAGATAAACAATTGTAAATAAAGGCGAGAAACGGGAGTCCTTGCTAATTGTATAGTAACAGTCCTTAGCAAGTAAATGTTATAATAAATAAAGAAGAAAAGAAAAAGATAGGTCTAATATAGTACCTGGAGCTATGCTCACACTTAAGTATGTAAATACTTAAGTACTATAAAAGAGAAAAGAAAGATGAGAGTCCTTACTAAGTAAAGTGGAGCTAAGCTCACACTTGTAGTAATAATACTACACTTTACTAGTAAGTAAGATAAGAAAGAAAAAAGAAAAAAAGAAAACATGTTACGAGGTGCCAAAGCAAGTGCCTCGTAACATACCCTCCTTTTGTGCTCCTAATATGGAGTGGCCCCTTCTCCTCTTTGTTGTCTCCTTCTCTTGGGCATGACAGTCACCTTCATTGTCTATCACCATCTCCTGCCACATGTTTGGACTCTCCTCCCCTTCTGATCACATTCACCACCACACCATGTCTACCTGTGCAACACTATATGTTTCACATGTCAGCAAGGCATAGCATTGAACTACTATAAAGACTCCTTACTTATTGTCATAGTTCTCTAGCTTAACCTCCTTTGTTATCTCATCTTCACATTGTGCAATATCAGTGTTGTCTAACTGTTTTCTCTTGGTGTTCACCTCAGAGTCTTCCTGTAATCTTTTGAAAGGTGTTTAGCCATTCATGTGTGCCAAACCCTAACACCAGCATCCAGTGTCCATAAGGCTCAAAATGAATCAACACAGATATTGCCTCACTTCCGTCCCACACTTTATGGTCAATAGCCAATGACAAGTCATGAGAAACGACTGTAATGGCATGAAGCAAACAGCCCTGGCAGGCCTGTCTGTTTACCTCTTCCTCTCTATGTGCCAGTTGCTGGAGAGAAGAACACCATAGAGCCCTTTGCCTACTACATCGAGTCAGCAGCATAGAGCGGATAGGGCGGTGGCAGTGAGAGTAAGATTACAGTCACTCAGGGAAACATGCAACACTGGCATTACCGACTCAGGTAGTAACACCAGCGGCGGGTGGTTTATTAAGACATTCCGTGGGTTGCAGTACTCGACATGTGCTTGTCCGAATAATTGGTTTTTCCCATTGTTATCTCCGAACCCAACACGGTGGCAATACCCTGAAAAACGCGTCAGGTAATTGGCCTCTGCCGTGCGACGCACAAATAGCTTCCGGGTCCGGATAAGTTATATGTCGAGAAACTTCGCACGCGCCCACTGGCACCTACCAGTCTCATGTGCGTCACAGGCCGAATCGACCCCTGGCAGTAATCAACATCATAATACAAACGTGTTTGAATATGTTCAAGAAATAGCCAGTGCACGTGGCAGGTCGGACTTGAGTAGTATACTCGAAGCTCGGAGCGACGGAGGCGACATGCAAAGATGTCTATCATGTGGGTGTGCCGGAGTCCCGATGTCACGGTCTCCCGTTCTCGTCCTTCGAGTCAGGCATCGCCAATCATTTATTTCATTGTCCTCATCAGCCTCATCATTTATAACTTTACTATACGTTACTATTTGAGCGCTGTCAATTCTATTACTTTTTGATTTATTCACTTGTGAGCCGAAGCTGAACTTCGAGGCAATTGTACCCAAGCTACTCTGTGGCGCGTAAGTAATTACGTTTCGCCTATGGTTCGCAGCAGGCACCGCCGGCAGGCTCTTATCTTGGCGTAAGGAGATGGCGGGCACCCCCCGGCGGAAACCCGTGTGCTCATCTGATAGCGCGGTTGGGACTCAGCAAGTCTCCTTCACAGACCTTATACGTATTCGTATAAGGACCTGCTGTGGGCCTCGCCATAAGAATGTGAAACTTCACTGACCACCATCGCAGAACTTGTCTGCATTATTCTGCATTTCTAAACCCGCCCGCTGTCTCACGATGTCTCCTGTCAAGCTCGACTGGTCCAAGGTGGACAAACCCGAGCCCATATTCCAGCGGTTCGCAAGTCGGCGTTCGGTCGTATACGGAACAAAAGGTGTAGTATCTGCATCGCAGCCTCATGCAGTAGCAGCTGGACTCGAGATACTCCAGAAGGGTGGAAACGCTGGTGGGGCAGCTCCCTTTCTTCACATCCGAGTCCGTGGCTTCGGCCACTAGATCTGACGCCCATCACGCCGCAGCGGATGCCGCGGTTGCTACCGCCGCGGCGCTGAATGTCACAGAGCCCAGCAGTTGTGGGATTGGGGGGTGAGCAACAGTACCATCGATCCCACCGCCGTCTTTTGGTATTGAAAGGCGCCTGTGGCTACCAGTGATGCATTCTGTCTGTTCTACGACGCGAGCACAAAGACGGTCAAGGCTCTCAACGGTTCCGGGCGCTCTCCAGAGAAGTTGACGATTGACTACGTGCGGCAGCGGGGCATTACAGGCAATAGCATACCCGTCACAGATTTGAACTGTGTGACGGTGCCAGGTATGATTGGGAAGGTTCCGCTGTGTTTGTCTCACTTGTAATATAATACTCTAGGTGTTGCCGCGGCATGGGTTGACACTGTGGAGAAGTTTGGCAGTGGTCGACTGTCGGTAGCGGAGCTGCTTGCGCCTGCCATAAGACTGGCAGAGGACGGGTGCGTCCGGTCCAGTCGATAATATGTAGTCCTAGTCGCTGAACCTAGTTCTAGGGTGCCCGTCTCAGAGCTCACTAGCCATTCAGTAAGTCGTCAACATGCCTTGCACCGTAGTCATCGCGTAACATTTCATGTGGTCTAGTGGCAACGTTCGGAGTCATTCATCAAGAATGCATCTCTGAATGGAGACGAGATGATGCTTAACGGCAAGGCGCCGCTGCCGGGCCAGATCAAGACTTTCCCGTACCTCGCCAAGACCTTCCGGAGCGTTGCTGAGCACGGGAAGGATGGGTTCTACAAGGGTCGCGTCGCGGAGGCAATTGTCGAGCTCATACGAAGTTCTGGAGGCGTGATGGAACTGGAGGACCTCGCGAAGCACAAGTCGACTGTTGTTGAGCCCATCAAATATACCTATGGGGGCGAGGTCACTGTGTATGAGGTATTGGCATTCCTATAATGCATTGTGATAAACCAGTTTACTCTTGCATCTTTCCAGTGTCCTCCAAATGGCCAGGGTACGTCCTGTCCTCTTGTGAAAAGTACTTAGTATGGTGACGCCGGACTGCACTAGGTATTACTGCCCTCATTGCTCTTGGTATTCTGGAGAACATGCAGGAGCAAGGTAAGGTGAGGGATCTACTAGAAATGAAGCACAACTCTCCCGAATACCTGCATACTTTGGTGGAGGCCTTGCGGTTAGTGGCTTCCGCCATGTGCAAATTCAGGTGCTGACGATTATGCATCCAGACTCGCATTTGCTGGTGGGTTTCCTTCCATTAGGTACCTTTGAATATATTATCAGAGCACTGCCATACAGACAGTCAATATTTCGTGACCGATCCGGATGTTGAGCAAAGTATCCCGTTTGAGCGACTGTTGAGCAAGGTTTGAAACTCATGATGCCCTCGTGAACATTCTGTTCTGATATGTCGACAGGAGTACCTTGCATCCAGAGCAGCGCTGTTCGATCCCACTAAGACAAACCCAGAAGTCGTTCGCGTATGTCCCATCGGCTACCCTTGCCAATCTTGTGACTCACTGGCGTTTATGTACTACAGGGGAACCCAATATACTCCTCTGACACTGTCTACTTTTCAGGTGTGTCTAGGCTCCACCGGCTGATGCTATCCGTCTGAAAGAACGCTTTAGTAACGGACCAGTGGGGCAACGCATGCAGCTTCATTCAGAGCAACTATTCAGGTATGGTCATATCCATCTCTGCATACAAGTAGATGATGACCCGCTCAATCTTGTGCAGGCTATGGCACGGGCGGTACGGGCGATCTTCGTTTTCCTCTGCTAAGTCACAGGCTCACAATGGGATTTAGCAATACCGAAACATTGCGGTTTCACACTTCAGAATCGAGGCAGCGGGTTTTCCCTGGAGAAGAACCACCCCAATGCTCTGAAGGTTCGTTTATCGGGCTCCCTCCCCGCTAAGATGAGAATCATAATAATACGGTGACAGGGAGGGAAACGCCCTTACCACACGATTATTCCGGCGATTGCGACGCGTGGTGACGATATCTTCCTCTCATACGGTGTTATGGGTGGCTTTATGCAAGTGAGTCCGAACGTCCACAGAGGTACATATAGTAAAACCATGCTAACATCTCCGTCAATGTTTCAGCCTCAAGGACACGTCCAAGTCCTTCTGAACATGCTCCGTGGCTTCACACCACAAGCGGCTCTCGACGCGCCGCGCTTCTGCATTTCCGCAGGCAGTCCAGAGTCGGAGGAAAGCGCGACCGGTCAGGCCGGCGACATCAACAGCGAGGTCCACTTTGAAGAGGGAATTCCGCTAGAGACGGTCAGCAAGCTGCGCGGTAAGCTGTCCCGGTGTTTACTCATGCCTTGTTTTCTGATCGTACCATCGCTATGTACGACTTCGTTTGCAACACGAGCAGAGATGGGCCACGATGCAAGGGTGGTGACTGGCTTTTCGCAGCGCATGTTCGGACGCGGACAGATCATCCAGAAGGTCGTCGATGGCTCTGGGAGGACTGTGTGGGCTGCTGGCTCGGACCATCGTGCGGACGGCCATGCTGTGGCTCAGATCTGACAAGTGGGCACGCGATGAAGGAGGGAAATGGTGATGTATGTCCCTGCATCTACTGTATCGTCTAAACAGGCAGTGGATGTATCTATCATGGTGTCCTCGATATGTTTCACGGCAGTACTCATGACTTTTGCTTAGAAGAGTGCAGAATTGTAAACATGATTACATCCTCTTCTGACGCTCCATTCCCACTGGGACAATCGAATGCTTTAGCGTTCAACGGTAACTGAAGGCAAAGCAGAGAGAGCCTCACCCATCTGGCGTCGTCGATACTCCCTTAGGTCCATGGTCCTATCTGGTCCTTGTACCTTGCCCCATCCTGCTAATGGTACAACAATCGCCGTCATGTTATCGTCGCCGCCCATCTCTTCCGCATATCTGAGGATCCGCGCCGCCCCTTCCTTTGGGTCTGGCGCACCATGGGCAACAATATCTACAACTTCATCATCTGAGGCGACGGACGATATCCCGTCTGAGATCAGAACCATACAGGCCCATTGCGGGCCGTGGAGAATCCTTGACTGGACCTCCGGCTCAGAGGTAACGCCATACGGTTTCCATTTCAGATCGCCCAGGCTGAGCAGGAGAAAGTCTGAGGGTACAGTCAACTCGAACGATGGGTTCAACGTACCTTCTAGTGTTCTGAAGCGCTCCCATCCACCTGCACACGTATCGAATGAAGTTGAGAGCGCGGCTTCAGAAAGTGCGACGTACCTCGCGTCACCAAAGGAGTCTGTAATGAGACCGGACCCCATCATGCGTCGTAGACGGATCGTCTCGACCCGTCCTTCTGCACGGTGGTTCTCAGTCATGGGAAAAACTCTTCCCCGGTCAGTTGAGCAGAGGAGAACGCGCGTGTCTCTAGATGTTAATGTACTTGAGGTGAGTGTCTGGCTCCCGCAAATGACCATCGTGTTTCGCATACCCGACATGAGCGATGGTCATTGCCAGTTTCTGGGCTGCGAAAAATGGAGTCGATGGCGTATCAAGCGAGTGCAGGAGAGCGACAGATGCGGTGGAGCCAGATGTCTTTGCTGCTGGTTCCGATGAAAGGTTCCTATCAACCTACAGGAGCCGCATTTAATAGTCAGTTGCAGTAAGATGAAGGGCAGCTCGCCTCGAAAAAAGTGAGCGTCGCACGGGCGTGCAAGTCCATCTCTCCGTTGGATTCTGCGCAGTGAATCCATGGTGCAAGGGGCCCGCCTCTGAAGCGCTTGAAGTACCCGCCAACTTCTGTGATCCATGCATACATTTCGGGAATCTGAGATTTGTCCGCAGATTCAAAAAGGCCGTGCAGTTCTTGACGGAGGTATTGGGAGACGGTCGAGCCACCATGCCTGCAAATTGATTGGGAAATCCTGCGTACATCAGACAAGAGACCACCTACCCATCGTATATGCCAACGAAGACAACCTGCTTCGAAAAGGGCTCCCCAACGGATTCTGGCACCCATTGAATATTGTGATGTTTCTCGAGGGTGAGCCGGAGCTCTTCGGGATTGAGCGATAGTGTCGCGAAAGAGTGAAAGTCCTCTTGATGACTGAGGGTGGCAGGCTTAAGAATGTTTGTAGACAGAGCAAAAGGCGGGACTCACGCTCGGTCACCACGAGAGACTGCTACACCAATCACTTTGGGGGACGAGAGCGGGACCCGCACAACGCCGCCTCAGACATCGGTGACCGTTCAACACACAATGGCTTTATATGCTCCAAACGAAAATGGGCCTACCTGGTGTTGCACAGCGCACATAGTCATGATAGGCAGCCGAGCGGTTCACGAAGAAGGGAATTCGTCTTGGACAGTGGCACGGACAAAAGGACAATGATGGTCGGAATAGCATCTGGAGCTGAGTGGGCGCTTATTCATGAACGGCATCCCCTGTAGCCATGAGAAAAAGAGGTATGTACGAGCAGGCCAGGCGATGGGAGATGTTGCGTGGACAGAATGCAATAGGCTGGTCACTGTCTTCTGCCGTTCTGCACGCGTGGCGCTTATGAACCCTGCTCTCTCACACAACCGACCTTCAGCGGGTGGGAATGCAATTGTAGCATGGGCGCAAAACAGTCGGTCCCTAAAATCACTGCGCAGGACCGTGCCATCCTCGAGTACGTCCTTCTGGCCGTCTCACACACATGCTTAATACCACTGTTTCTAGTCTGAAACTACAGAGAGACAAGCTCAGGCAATACCGGAAGAAGGTCCCATCTCCTGTGCGTCTCTCGTGGACAGTGTTTCTGACAACGCCCTACTTGCAGCTCCAGGTCATCCTTGATCGTGAGCGTGAGATAGCGAGACAGCATCTGGCGGCAGGCCACAAAGATCGTGCTCTTGTTGCCCTGAGACAACGGAAGTATCAGGAAAGTCTGCTGCTGAAGACAGATGGACAACTTCAGAGCTTGGAAGAACTGGTACGCCAGAAGCGTTTGAATGTCCCGTGTTTGTACTCACCCCTCGTATTCCCAGGTCTCTACCATCGAATTCTCTCTAGTTGAAGTCTCAGTTCTGCACGGCCTGAAACGAGGCAATGAGGTCCTCAAGCAGATCCACAGAGAGATGAACGTCGAAAGCGTGGAGAAGCTGTTGGGGGAAACGGCGGAGGCGCGGGAGTATCAACAGGTGCGTCGCCCACCACATTTTGAAGCATACCGTTTCTCTGAGCTGTCCCTTGTAATACCAGGAAATTGGTAACATGTTGGCGAATAACCTTACCTTAAATGAGGAAGATGCCGTCCAAGCTGAACTCAAGGAGCTGGAGCAGCAAGCGGTGCGTGGCAGCGTCTTCATCGCACTCACCATCTGTCGAACAAGTTACCCAGACCGAGGAAGCTACACCAGTGCAGCCTATCAGCCTTCCCTCGGCTCCCATCACAGAACCTGCCTCTCCGGAGTGGCAAGGTGAGTTTGAAACAGGCTGGGTCAACAACATTAATATGGAACCTCCCATAGTGGAAGAACGCCGAGAATCAGCTCAGTCGGATACAGAACGCGTCGCTGTCCCGGCCTAACGCACAGCTTTCTGTTTTTCAGGTATTTTCATTTTTGCACCATTTCTCTCGAATGTCTTGTGTTCGAACACTATCAAGACCGGTCTCCAAAGATGATTAGATGGCCTAACAGTCTACAATATACCTGTACTACACTCTCGTTACAAGCTTGACATCGCAATCACCACACGCCTAGAAATTGTCAAAACTGCCGAAACCCATCTTTTTCCTTTTGCCTGTCTCTGGTATACCGTTTGTGGCCGCAGGTGCTGGTCGCTTCAAGTTAAGATATCTACCAACACCAGCCCCGGCTCCGTTACAGTCGTTTGACAGCTCGGCTCCTAGCTTTACGCCAAACCAGTTCATGTCATCTTTTTTCTCGGCAACTTTTGGCGCATTAGCGCTCTCTTCCGCCTCTGCTTTCTTTGCTAATTTCTTGGCAAGTCGCGACTTGTAATCCTCAAAAGGATCCCGATAACTGAGGGACAAGTGGTCAGAGAGCAGCTTGGAATGGGTAAAAAGAGAAGTCGCTTGCATGATCACTTCTGTGATTTTGACAGCCTTTGCAGGTCGCTCGGTTCCATTCTTACAAGGGAGTCTTTCAAGTGCATTCAACACATCTTCCCCGCCGACCAGCTTGCCAAATACTGTGTGTTTCTTGTCTAGATGTGGAGTAGCTTTGAAGGTAATGTAAAACTGCGAGCTGCAAGTAAAGACCATCAGAGCATGGAGGCTCTTCTGAGGAAGTGGACCTACCCATTTGTTCCTGCCCCTTTGTTGGCCATAGCGAGTATGCCGCGACTATCATGCTTAGCCGCTCCCTTCATATCGTATTCATCACGAAATGGTGTTCCCCAAAACGACTGACCCCCTGAACCAGTGCCCGTAGGATCCCCTGTCTGTATCTGCATGACGCGAGGCATGAGCAAACTGAACGTCAGAAAATAAAAAATAAGGGTACCATGAAACCTGGCACTAAGCGATGAAATAAACAATCGCTATACTTCCCCTGTCGCGCAAGCATGAGGAAGTTGTAGCAAGTCTTGGGTGCCTAGATGTAAGTACATTAGATTGGCCGATCTGCAAGAGACCTAGCGTCCCGCACCTTCTCACAGTACAACTCTAAGTTGAGACTGCCTCCTAAACTGGTGACGACACGAGCGTATGCGCGACGTTTGCTGATATCTTTTTCTTTCCCCTTTCCCTTTGGAAGGTTTGACATTTCCTCGAACATCAATTCTTCCTGCAGGACGTCAGTCAGTTTGAGTAATGTAGAGGCAACCAATCTTACCTCGTCCCATAATAACTGAGACGTGACAGTTTGAGGATCCACAGATGTTGACGTCAAAGATGCGCCAGAAAGACCCGAGGAATAAGGTGATATGTTCCCTGAACCACATATCCTATCAGGGGTATAAAGAACGTTGTATTAGACCTTACGTACAAGGAACGGCTTCTTTCTTTTGTAAATTCGCCACGGGTCCCAATTTTTGACCTTGTACTGCAACGGCCTTGTCCTTTTCCGCCACTTGACTTGTTGCCTTCTTACTGGCAACAGACACAGGAGGTAGGTCATGGGGGTTTTGCAAAGTAATCACATCTTCCCTGATGCAGATTCGAAAGTCATTCAGGGAGTTAGATTAGAGGTTGACGCTGATGAGACGCACTTTTTGAAACGCACATCATTCACGAGGTCAACCCCTCCCTTGATGCTTTCCGCAAGAAAGACATTTCCGGTTGTGGCAATCGCGACTATATGCGAATGCTCGTTGAATGGCTTGAACGAGATGGGGTCGTGGTATTCCCCTGATGGCTTCTGTGCGTACTGCAAGCTAATTAAGTCGCTAGGTGTCAAGGCTTCGTGAGTAATAGGATGGGTATTGTTGTGTTGCCTTGGTGCTGAATAAGACTGAGGCTAGCCAGAGACATGGGTTATACGCA
Source organism: Albatrellus ellisii (assembly GCA_003314395.1). Taxonomy (NCBI): domain Eukaryota; kingdom Fungi; phylum Basidiomycota; class Agaricomycetes; order Russulales; family Albatrellaceae; genus Albatrellus; species Albatrellus ellisii. Next base: position 14,623 of record QLPN01012546.1, read on the forward strand.
CTTCAACCACGGGATAATGTTCGTGAGATCAAAAACGTTTCCCGTTCCGTCTGAATTGCGGGCGCACACGGGGTGTGAGAATGGCTGAAAAGACAGAGCACAACAGTCAAACGGAGTTATCGCAGCTGGATTCAATCCCTCTTGTTTTCTGAAACACGCAGTGGAAGAAATCAGAGCAGTGGAGAAATAACCTTCCCAACGTTGGCTCACGCTTTGAATCCTGCAGATGAAGCAGTGTGTTGGCCAAAAAGACCGGAGTGTTCAGCATGGGTGACATAGAGTTTGTTTGAGTTTCCGTGGCCCATGACTCTTCAGAATATGACTTGTCAATCCTACCATATGATCAATAGCAGAGGAGAAAGAGACAGACCTGATTGGCAATGGAATGCGCGCTGAGCGGACAACTGGGACAAGCGCTGAACGTAGCCTAGCTTACGGCATGGTCACGTGCCACAGACGGCGCAGTGAAGTGACCAACTCAAGTTCCTTCAGGCATTTATAAATTATATCCTTCCCTTGCAGTAAGTTCAATTTTCAGAAACTTTGTATACTCTTTAAGCCTTACCTGTCTTGCAGGTCCTCTCCATACTATGCTGGCTCGTCGTGCTAGCAGCAAGACATCAACCATCTTTCTCGATTTCCTTGCTCCGGGCTTCGTACACCATAGCACAGGTGGCTCCTTGTCCCCTTCAATGGCGAAGTTATCCCCCACTTATATAAAGCCAATGTCTACTACTGCTCATCTCAGCTCAGCCTCTCTGCCTCCAATAAGGCTCGTCAATGCTGCCCATGCAGTCGGTGACAAGGCTACAAATAGAGCTTCGCCTGGGACTAATCTTATGGAAATGGAATTCGACATAAGGACTCGCACTCTTCGGTCTGCACTTCAAGATCGAGACATTCCGAACGCTTGGAGCCTTTGGAAGAGTCTTGAAGCAGACAATTCCCTTTCACTCCTTGGCCCAGCAGATCTCAACAGTTATTCCAGACTTGCCGCTACGCTTTGTCCGATGGCGTCCAAGAGACCGTGGGATCCCCAGGAACGTCTTCTCGTGCACGAAATCGCTGTTTTCTGCGCCGTCAGACGATATACCAATGCTATCATGGCGTGTCTTACGACCCATCTCAAGAGAGGGGACTCTTCTGCGATAATTTCCATTTACGAGACATTCCTGAAACGTTTCCGTGCAAAGGGACAGTCAGACAACTATGCTCAAGGAGAGGACTCAAAATCGGTCATATCCCTCTACGACCAGTTATTTGGTGGCTTGCATGTGAATGGCGGTTCTAGCGATTTGGGGGAGATGGAGTCAAACCCGACAGCGGCCTCAACCTTTGAAATGGAAATGGATCCTAGATATTCCGAACTCCTGCTCTTTGCCATTATCGCCCACTGCTCGCAAGACGACTTTCAAGGAGCCATTTCCACAAGTCTTGATGCGCCATTCTTGATTTTTTCATCGACCATTCCTGGGATATTACGCTTGTTACCCGCTGGAGATCCAGTGTTTCGAAAGAAAGCACAAACCTACATTGACCACGCTTCTGCTGCCAAGCAAATCTCACACTTCCCGTCCTTTGCGAAGCGAATACAGAAACTAACTAACGGTATGGCCACCCAAGTTGTCCTGAAGCTTTACGAGACCACCATCGACGGACTTGGGGACGAATTTCCGTGGCTGACGGTACATCCTGCCGACCATCCCGCAAAGAGGCCAGTCCTATTACCCGAGTTTGCATGGGCCCGCTTTTTGGAATCCTTCGTTCAGCTAGACAGAATGGATTTGGCGGAGAAGCTATGGGATGACATGCACAGATTTGGCTATCAACCTACTCCTCTCGTGTGGACGATCCTTCTACGGGGCGTCGGTCACAAGAATGGGGCCGATTATGCTCTTGCAATTTGGGACAGCATGGGTGCAAGTGGTATCCGTCCGGACAGCTACACATACCATGCTTTGATTTCCATACTCTTCAAGGTCCGTCGACTGGACGACGCGGTGGCCAAGTTTACGGAATACCAAACCCTTACTACTCAGTTATCCCCCGATAATGTCACTGCCGCAATACCACTCTACAATACGATGATTCGGGGCTACTTGAATCAATCTCGGCCGGAGGCAGCACAGAATCTGCTTCAACACATGAAGGAACACGGACCTCGCCCTGACATTTCCACCTATAATACTTTCATCGACTACCATTCCCGTTGCAAGGATAACCCAGCCTTATCCGCGACATTGCAGGCTCTGCGAGCTGAAGGACTGAAAGGCGATGTTTTCACCTACTCCATCCTCCTCTCCGCCTTGCTCCGGATTATCGACCGGAAAGAAGCAATTGATCGCACGACAAGCATCATGCGGAAGCACGGTGTCAAGCCGAATGTGGTCATGTATAGCGCAATATTATCAAATCTCATGCAGGAGAAGACTGAACCTGCCCTCCAAGCCGCCATTGAGCTACTCGAGATGATGGAGGAATCTGCGGACCGCGAGATGCATCCAAACGTGATCACGTACTCGAGCATCCTGACTGGCATCTTTAAGTGGCCAGGACTCGATCGTCGTACGGCCGATGATTGTATAGAGCTCGTATCAAGGAAGATGAAGGAGCGGGATATCAAATTCAACAGGGTGACATACAATGTCCTCATTAACGCCTGCCTCGCAGATCCAGACCCAAAGGGTTTGCATCGAGCATTGGAGTATCACCGGGAGATGGAGAAGTCGAGGTTGCCGATGACATACGATACGTGGTACATCATGCTACTTGGACTCCGTCGGAGGGGACAAATATCCTTGGCGGCAGAGATGGTTCAGCAGATGAGGGCTTCAGGCGCTCGCATTGGAGAGACGCTGGATAACATTGCACTAGATATCCAAAGACAAGCGATGCGAAAAGGCACGTCTAGTCGTGTCTCGCAATTCTGAAGCAGCCATACATTTGGATGCATTCCTGAATGTTATTAAGCTATGAGGTTGATGATAATGCACGATCCCCAAATATGAATGATCTCCCTAGTCCGAGGCGAACATAACGAGCATAGGCTGGCAAATGGCACCATACCACCGAAAGTCAACAAGGTATGTTCTTGAAAAAAGTTGAGAGATGGCGTACCCCAATGACTGCATCGTCGCCCTAACCATTTCCCAAGGTATGGCAGTAGAACGACGGAAATGACCTGTGTGAGTTGGGCCAAGCTCTCCTCCCACTCCTCCTGAGCCAAACGGTAATCCTCATCGGAGTCAAAGGAATTATTGGACGAAAGGGTCGAGTCGATGGAAGATATTGAGTTTGGCATGATAAAAAGGTGTGTCTAGAAGACAGTGCCAGGAAAGCAACGAACTGTGCCGGTGGCTCGGAGTTGGGCTAGAGAAGTCGGCCGGCATGGGCCCGAGAATGCTAGATATAGGTATTAGTCCCGGGATGATTCTCAAACGAGCCAAAGAGTAGTCAGACTGCTCTGCTCCATCGCTCCTGACCATCTCCATCCTCTTCTCCTCCTCTCTGTACTTATGCAGCATGTCTCAAGTGGTTCCCCCAGTCTCTCGCCGAAGGCTCGTTGGCCAGCCTCTCCTTTATTCTATATCCATCTTTGCTAGTCTGGGTGTCTTTCTGGTATGTCTCCCATACTGTCATACTATCCGGCATTTTCCAATTTGACGTCGTCTCCCACCTGGTTTCAGTTTGGTTATGATCAAGGGTCCGCCTCTTTCTTAAGAAATTTGTTGCGTGTAGCTCACCGATTCTGGGCATAGAGTCATGTCTGGGATCATTACCGGCCCCCATTTTCGGAAGTTCTTCAATACGCCCGGTCCAGTTGAGCTGGGCACTATGGTTGCTGTGCTTGAGATTGGCGCATTCAGTACGTCTACCCAACTACCAGTGCCTTGTAAATCTTGAGCACAGTCCCTTCAGTAACGTCGCTTGCTGCTGGGCGGATTGGGGATTCGATTGGCCGAAGAGGTACTCTCTTCATCGGCGCCGTAATTTTCGGCCTAGGTGGCGCTGTCCAGACTTTCACTACTGGCTTCATTGTCATGGTCATTGGGCGGGTCATAAGTGGCTTTGGAGTTGGCCTATTATCGTGAGTCTCACATGCATTCATGATCATTTTGTGTGTTCACTCTGGAGCCGTCAGGACTATCGTGCCGATATATCAAAGTGAAATCTCTCCTCCCGACCATGTGCGCTTGAACGCATTCCTCAACCATATCTGATGCATGATGCTGACCTCGGTTTGCACAGAGAGGTGCACTTGCGTGCATGGAGTTCACTGGCAATATATTCGGCTATGCTTCCTCAGTCGTATGTCGATCATGACTTGTAGACTTTTGTTTCTCTGACCCAAAGGCGAAGTGGATTGACTATTTCTGCTCCTTCATTGATTCCGACATGTCATGGCGGATACCGCTCTTCATCCAATGCGTCATTGGTGCTATTCTCGCAGCAGGCTCTTTGGTAATGCCAGAGAGTCCCCGGTAGGTTGTCTGCTGTGTTGGTTGCCGGTTCACCTAATTTCGTTCTTCTCAGGTGGCTCATCGATGTTGATAGAGATCATGAGGGAATGCAAGTCATTGCCGACCTACATGGGGGTGACCCTGAGGATCTGGTGGCGAGAACTGAATTCCAAGAAATCAAGAAAAGAGTCATCCTTGAGGTCGGTGCATTTCAAATTGACATCATCTGGGCGAACTGTCTTATGCGCTGTAGCGGGAGTCTGGTGAAGCTCGTACATATGCTGCCATGTGGAGAAGGTACAAACGTCGCATCTTATTGGCGATGTCGTCGCAAGCATTTGCGCAACTTGTGAGTGTTATGACTTATCTGCTAACTTGGTTCAAGTCACAACTCCATTCTTAGAACGGAATCAATGGTGGGTTGTATTCCTGATTGATCTTTGTGACGTACTGACTCAGATTGTGAATCGAGTGATTTCTTACTACGCACGTACGTGTAATCCGTTTGTTTGTTTTCATGAAGGTAACTCAATTGTACGTCTATTGAATAACACATACAGCGAGTGTATTCGAGGGTATTTATAGACTGATAACTATGTCGTTGTGTCTGCTAATTTTATATATCAATGCAGAGGCTGGCTGGCTAGGTCGTCAAGCAATTTTGATGGCTGGTATCAACGCAATAATTTATCTATTGGCCACAATTCCTACGTAAGTCACTACCTGACGCTCGTCGTTAACGGGGATTATGAGTTATGCTTACTTTTTTGAATTTGAATCTAAATCTGATACTTTCTTAGATGGTATCTCGTTGATCGTTGGGGACGCCGTTCAATACTGCTATCCGGAGCTGTTGTCGTATGTTGCTTCGCTTGTTATCTCATCTTCAAACTCACTTATGTCTCCGTCTTCTAGATGGGAATAGCACTGGGAGCTACAGGTTGGTGGATGTACATTGACGTGCCTCAAACACCCAGAGCTGTCGTTGCTTGTGTGATAATTTACAATGCCGCCTTTGGATACAGGTGCGTGCAGATTGAGCACTGCACTGGTAATGACTAATAGCAATTTCAGCTGGGGACCACTGCCCTGGTTGTACCCTCCTGAGGTATGCCTATGAAAGAAATAGAAGACTTCAGTTGCTGACCGTTTTCCAAGATTCTCCCTTTGACTGTACGCGCAAAAGGAGTCTCGCTTTCTACAGCTACGAACTGGGCCTTTAATTTCCTTGTGGGGGAAGCTACTCCTTATCTCCAAGAAGTGATACAGTGGAGGCTGTACCCTATGCATGGTTTCTTCTGTGCATGCAGTTTTGTCCTTGGTGAGTGTACGAAGGGTGAGATTGATGTTGATGTTTGGCTAACGTTCATGTTTTACCAGTTTACTTCCGTATGTCTCCTTTGCCATATGTTACTGCAATGACTTTATGCACGGTATCTATCTTAGTGTATCCTGAAACAAAGGGTGTCCCTTTAGAA
>QLPN01012614.1:0-11412 GCA_003314395.1 Albatrellus ellisii
CTTTACTAGTAAGAAAGATAGAAGAAAACAAACCATTACAAGGTGCCAAAGCAAGCACCTCATAACACCAAGTGATTGTGATGTCAGAAGAGGTTTGCCATTCACTTGGCCTAATTTATGACCCGAGTGTGGTTTCAAATATGCAGTTGGTGAATGGTGAAGTTGACAGGTTGCTTGGCCTCACCTGTAATGTTCCATTTTTATTTAAAGACGTCACATTATATTTGCAGGTTCATGTCATCCATGGTCCAGCATATGACATCTTACTAGGTTGACCATTCAACATATTAACGTGAAGTGTTGTTCACAACTTTGGTAATGAGGATCAGACAATCATGATCCATGATCCTAATATGGGGTCATCAGTGACTGTGCCAACACTACCATGTGGGTCCCATCAATTTCAGTTCTGCCAAAAAGAAGTATCAGGTTTTTGTGATTTGAGGATCTGACTGAATGCTGGGGAGATCACAAAAATAATGATGTGTGCAGTAGCGAGAATGCAGATGCACTTGATGTATCTGACACATTTATTAACAGTAATCTTGTTCCTATTTTCCAGCTTTACACTACAAATTCCTCTCCATCTACACTTCCAGCTTCCATTTTTCTTGATTCTTTGGGCTCCACTGTTGCCATGTATAGGAAGAGAAAGTATAAGCCAGTAGTGAAGAAAGTGCACCTGGTTATGGCTGATCTACCATTGTGTTTTTGCATTATATGTGATATATGTGGTGATCCTCTCACATCTATTTCTATACTTTTACCAAATCCTCCCCCATTTATTCCAGTTGGATACTAACAAATGCAGAGATATCATAGACAGAGCACATGAGGGTGACTTCCTTTGGCCCACCAAGTGTAATCCCACACATCACTTTATGTGCTTGCAGCACTTAGGTTTTGTGTGGGACAACTCTGAGTGAGGGCATTTCTGGGAAGACTTCTTCCCACCCATAGAAATCCCTGTCATAGAACAAAAGCCTTGGGTACAACACAACATTCCAATTCTGCCAGGTATCTATCATGAAGTTTGCTGCCTTATTACCAAAAAGATTGCAGCCAGTGTCTACAAGCTGTCCAACTCATCATATCAATCTTGCTGGTTTTGCATCATCATAAAGGATGGTACCAGCCTTTGGATTGTGCACAGCCTTGAACCACTTAATGCAGTGATGATCCAACACTCTGGCATACCCCTGTTCACAGACCTTCTCACCAAGCAATTCATGAGTTGTGTCTGTGGTGTGACATTGGATCTATATGTCAGCTATGATGAGCAACAGAATTGTTGTGAGATCTAACCACATTCCAGTCACTGTTTGGTGCATTACACCTTGTCACCCTTCTGATGGGGTGGACAAATTCTGTTCCTATTTTTCATGAAGATGTTACTCATATTTTACAGTCTGAAATCCTGCATGTCACAGTACCATTTATTGATGACATACCAGTGAAAGGTCCCAACACCAACTACTGTGATGCTGACAGTAAATGTGAAACAATTCCTCAGAATCCTGGCATCTGATGCTTTGTTTGGGAGCATTTCCAAAATCTTAACTGTGTAGTCCAGCAAATGAAGTATGCTGGAGGCATGTTCTCAGGGCACAAGACAGTGCTCTGTGCTCCAGACTTCAACATCATGGGACACCATTGTACTCCAGAATGCTGTGTTCCTGAAGAATCACATGTCACAAAAATATCCAATTGGGGTCCTTGCTGTGACCTCTCTGATGTGCATGTGTTCCTCAGCATTGTTGGCATTCTTCACATCTTTATTCACAATTTTGCACATCACACACACACTCTCACCATGCTCACCTGAAAACTTCAACCTTTCATCTTTGGTCCAGAGCAGCTAGCCACACAAGAAGACCTCAAACAAGCCATCCTCTCATCCCCCACACTCAGACCCATTGACTATCATTCACCCACACCTGTTATCCTTTCAGTCAACACCTCCTATATCACAGTCAGCTTCATTCTCAGTCAAGAGGACTCAGAAAACAGCAGATGTTGCTATTTCACATGTTTTGGATCAATAATGCTTTTTGCAAGCAAAACTCAAGATCTATGGCTTATTCTGCACCTTATGTGCATTACAACTCTACCTCATAGGTGTTCAAAATATCTTTGTTGAAGTGGATGCCTGGTATATCAAAGGCATGCTAACCAATCTAGATCTCATACCTTCTGCAAGTATCAATAGGTGGATTATTGGTATCCTTGCATTTCACTTTACACTTGTGCATGTCCTTGGTGTAGTCCATGGTCCAGACAGACTGTTGCAATGACCCTCACAGCCTGGTGATCAGCCAGAGGACAACAATGAAGAAGAATTCAATGATTGGATCAACCATTTTTACGGTTTTATTCACTATATTAACTGTGTCTTTACACAAATTCCCAATCCCTTACCATGTTAGCTAACACCATCACCAACCTTCCAGCAGAGAACCATACAGTGACCCCATCCAATGATGAACATGCACCAGGAGTGTTGATTCTGTGGAATGCTGCAGCACTGCAACAGGATTACTCACCATTTGCACCTGGCTAGACAACTTACAGTGCCAAAATGATATCAATGATGCACAGTATGCAAGATTCATACATTCTTGTACTGAATTCTTTGTAGTCACAGGGCAACTCTGGTGAAAAGATCCACATGGCCAGCACAAAGCAGTCCTCTTCTATGAGGAGTGATTACCTATTCTGTGATCTGCACACAATGATATCAGTCATCAGGGTATTTATGCAACATGCACATTAATCCACAAATGCTTCTGGTGGCCTCAATTGCCACAAGATGTAGCCTGGTTTGTGTGGAAATGCCATATCTGTCAACTACAGCAGATTAGGAATGTCTTGCTGCCTCTGACAGTTGCAACACTGGTGCCCTTATTTGCCAAAATGTACATGGATTCCATGCACATGCCTCCATCTGGCAGATATAAGTATATTGTGCAAGGACATTGCTCACTCATGCATTATCCCAAGTTTTGCATGCTACATTCTGAGACAGTGAAGTCCCTCAGCAACTGGATATTCAAAGATGTCCTTTGTTGCTGGGGAGCACTTACAGATATTGTGTCCAACAATGGCACTTCATATGTCAAAGTGCTCGACTATTTGGCACAGAAGTATTGTTGGATTTTGCTTGTATTTTATGCCACTGAGCAGTTCTCTCTATAAATTTCTTTACTTACTCTCTACTTACATTACCTATCTCATCTACCTCTTATCTATCTCCTCTGGCTGTGCTCTTGTTTTATCTCTGTGGCTCTACTCTGTTGTCTTACTCTGGCTGTGCTCTTTCAGTTACATCTTTGTCATACTCTTTGTGGCTCCACTACAACCTTATAGTTTTGTTTCTATATCTACTTTTCCCTAGTTGTCTTACTGTGCTCTCTCTAAGTCTTTCCACACCTAGGAAAGCACCTCTTCTCTCACTCTGCACCCTCATGTCTGGTGTCTCTTTTATCATGGCTCTGCTCTTATCTAGCCTCCTCAGTCTCCTCTCCCCTGCTATTCAGTCTGTCCTAATTACATCTCTCATCATTCTTGCTGCCTGCCCTCTCCTGTGCAAACAAGTATCACATCTGACATATTTGCATTTCTGGTTACATTTCTTGCACTAATGGCATCATTGAGCATCCACATTTTGATGTGCACCAGGCATTGTTCAAGGCTGCAGATGGCAACCAGTTGAAATGGTCTCAGGTTGCATCCTCTGTGTTTTGGGCTGACCACATTACAATTCATAGGCACATGGGGTGTTCCCCCTATTTTGCTGTTACTGGCACACACCCTATCCTACCACTTGACATCACTCAAGCTACATATCTTGTTCTGCCACCTGATTCTGTTTTATCCACCACCAACCTCATTTCTTGCAGGGCAATTGCACTCCAGAAGCATCAAGAGCATTTAACAGACTTACACTCCACTGTATTCAATGCATGACAGGAAGCTGCAGCCAGGTTCAAACATGAATTTGATGCAACTATCCACAACTTTGATTTCCAGCACAGTGCTCTCATCCTCATCCACCACACCACCATTGAACAAGCACTAAACCACAAAATGTGCCCCTGCTACCTCAGACCTCTTATTGTACTGTCATGCAACAGAGGAGGCACATATATACTCTGTGAACTTGATGGTGCAGTTCTTGACAGGCCTATTGCAGCATTTTGCATCATCCCCTATTTTGTGCAACAGGCAATATCCTTGCCTCTGCTTGATGAACTTATCAATGTCATGACTGACCACCTCCATCAACTTGAGTCTTCCACACTTGACAATGTTGAAGAGAGCAACATGGAGAGTGACTAAAAACCACAACCCCTTTTTATTTTATATTTTGCTAATTTCTTTGTTCTTTTACTACTGCTTATTGGACTCATCATTTCTCTATCACCTTCACCATTGGACTATTTTCTATTGCAGGTTGCCAGCAGTTTATAGATGTACAATATTTTATGATGACATGTGCATTTGGTGACCCTTATTCCCACTCTTTTCCCTTCCCTTTCAACCCCACCACCTTCCAATGCTGTTCACTGCACTCTGGGCTCCACCACTCTTGCTCCATAAGTCATGCATGTATGATCTGGATTTCTGCCTCCAGCAAGTGCATCGAGCAGTCAATAGAGAGCCACTGCAGCCCCAGCTCAGCATACCACATCTTGTACCATCACAGGGCCCCCCAGTTGGCAGAATCCATTGCATTGCTGTTTTGGTAGTCAAGCTGTGGTGGGACCATCAGGAAGTCAAGGCCCATGTACTCACCTACCTCTGGTAGGGGCCCCTTGGAATCTGACAGCTCACATGCAAAGGCACGACTAGGCCCAGCTGCCTCACTGCTGCCCCACATGAAGAGTGGTGTAGGTGATTGCAGTCCTGTGACTAGCTGCTTAGTGTTTGCATTGGGCCACACCAAGAAAAAAAAAGGGACTCACCTGTTGTGACTGTCCAGTCCAGCTGTACAGCAAATTCACAACATTGCCACTGATGTGCACACCTGATGCACCACCCCATCTGCTCATGCCACCAGCACTCAGTGTCTGCATGTTGGCACTGGGAGCACAGCTTCATCACCTGGGAGGTGTCAACCATACTGTGGAGATGTTGCAGAGAATGTACTTACCAGATGCATTGGCCCCACAGCAGTCCACTTCTGCCCCCATCACTTGACTGCACTGGTGACTGTCTTTGGGGTCATCATGCCTGCACACATTCATTTTCATTGGCACAGTGTGGTGTCCTTGTCTGCATCTTCCATGCCACATTTCAAGGCCATTGACATAGTCAAGCCAGTCAGGTCTGCCATGTCTTCTCTGGCCTCACCCTCCTCCTTGGTGCCCTCCTCATCATCAGCATTGTCAACATTGATCAGCTCAAGGGGCATGGGTTGTTTACCTTTGGCTGCTCAATGGGCCACTGCACATGCCTTGACACCTGACTCTTGTATCTGCACCCACCCATACTGTGGTGGAGGCAGCACAACCTCAGGCTTCTGCCCACACATTCTGACTCCTGCCTGCAACATTGCCCATTTGACCTGTGGTGCTGCCAGGTGTTCCTTGGCCATGCATGATGCACTTGCCTCCTGTTCCACCTCCTCCTGCACCTCCTGCTCCACACACTCTTGTGCCTCATGCACCACTAGCTCCTGCACCTCCCACTCCACATGTTCTCATGCTTCATACACTGCTAGCTCCTGCACCTCCCACTCCACACATTCTTGTGCCTCACATGCCACCAGCTCCTGCACCTCCTGCTCTGCCCATTCTTGTGCTTTGCACTCCTCACATCCTCATTCAGTGGCTTCCTTGAGCTCCAGCTCATGCTCAAGTGCCTTGTTGGCCTGCCTGGCCCACTCTGCAATCTGTGCCAGCAGCAGGAATTCATGTGCCCAACTCACCTAGCTTGCTTTGGTGATGTGTGCCAGGATGCTGCACACACCTTCTATGAAAAAGGCAGCATCAGCTTCCAGGCCACTGCACTGCTGGTGCTGTCCCTGTGTGTCAACAGTTAGTCTTGTGCACCCCTGTGCCTGTCCATGTTACATACCAAGAGGCACCCTGCACCCACCATCCATGATCAATAAGACTCCTTGGGCAGCCCTTCACCTTGCAGCCACCTATTGAGTGTCATATGCATGCATGCTTGCAGGTGCAGCAGCATGCAGTCAGAGGAGGTCACAGTGGAAGAAGAGGTGTGGGACATGTTAGTGGAGGGGTGACAGCTGAAGAAGATGGTGTTGATGAAGCTTATTGATGACAGTTGATTTTATCATGCTCCTTGGTTTAGGGCCAGAGTACCTGCACCTTCCCACTTGCTGTGTGTCTTTTCACCCTCCTTCCATGTTTTTTTTTTATCTTTTATGTTTTGTTGTTCCCTTTCACACTTACTATTTCTTCTTTCTTTGACCAGAAAAAAAAATTCCATCTCTTCTCTTTTCCTCCTCTTTTCCCCACTCTCATTTTGCTGCTCACCACTATTGCTGCACTCCAGTTTACCCTCCAGTTTGCCCATTCCCACCCTGCATCTTTGCTCACCCTCCATCATGTCCCTGTGCCCTGTCCCTCATCCTCACCCAGTCACATTCTGCCCCTTTTCCAGCATTGGCTCCCCACATTCCACAATGATTGTCCTATACCCCCCCATCTGTGTCATGCCTTGCTGTGCCTTGGAGAGTGTCTCTGTGCCCACCCTCCCATCCCCTGCTGCTCTACCTTGTCCACTCATTCATTCACTCTGCCTGTGCTGTCCACCCTGTGTGTCATCCCTTCTGGCTGTGTCTTGCATCTGTCTGCATTGACTGTGGACAGTCAGGATTTCAGTTGGGAGGAGATGATGAGCATCACATGCATGTAACACTGGAAAATGACCATCAGCAACACCAAGTGAATACAGTGATATAAACATGCCGCATGCAACAATCATCCATAGCCACATCAATTGTGCATTTGTTTAGGCATTGGACTATAGGACTGGCTTCAGCTGACAAGGAGCAGGATTAATAGGCTGTATAGGCCAAGATGCAGTCCATGGAGTCACAAGTTGCAAAGTCAGCATTTGGTGCAATCGGCACTTTTCCTCTTTCACTCATCCACTATAGTATGATACTTTATTCACTTGCACCCAGACTCCACTGCATTTCAAATATCCCTATGATCAACCCTGCACTGTAAATTTTCTGTTTTGTTTTGTTGTGCTCCAGCCTTGGAGCTAGACTTGTATTTAGATAGCACATCGTCAGCAAGAATGATAAATTTTTCCTGGCCCATGATTTGACTTCTCCTTCCCCATCTGGGTACATTTGCAAAAAACACATTCCTGACCTTCCCTCCATGTCTTATTATCAAGAAAGTGCATGTTCCTCATAGGTCGCATCTATTATTGCATTGCATTCCCATTGCATTGTGCTGCATTGTGGTCTATATTGCATCATGTTTTGTCTCCATTGCATTGCATTCTCTATTGTGTTCTCCCTTGTGTCACATTGTGTTCTCTTCATTGTGTCATATTGCCAGTTTGTTACCCAAGTCACATTTTCCTTTGTTGCTCCAGTCACATTGCACTATCACACTTATTGCTCTTAACTACTAACCCTCTCTACCTTGGTGTCTAGAGAACCTTATGGCTCACACCCTCCAGCAATTGTTGTGATTGTGGTTGGTTTTCCCCTTCAGCCTGGCACAGCACATATCAACAGTCTTAGGGAAGGTCTGATACAATAATACCCCTGGTAACAAGATAGTTGATACATGTTTGATAAACATAGTAACTGTTCCTGATGAAGAGAGGAATCAATGAGATAGTGATGAGGATGATACTGCCAATGACTAAATGAGGATCCAGAATGATGAGTTTAGGATGTCTTAGTGATGCTTAGAGATCTTAGACTTAGTTCCTTAGAGTGAAGTGAGATGATAATGAGCTTAGATCAAGTGCAGTATAGGAGAATCCCTAGATTGCAAAGTTGACAAGACTGGGGTTTAAGACCACCAGTCTTTCAACTACTTATACTAATCCAGAGTGCTAAGTATAGTAAAGTTCATCAATCAACAATGAGTGTGCAGTAATGTGCAGTAGTGCACAGTAATTCACATCCATGGTGTATGTAATGTGACTCAGCCACAAGCACAAAATGAACCAAAGATAAACAAAGATAAACAAAGACAAGAAAGATGAGTCCTTGCTAATTTGTATAGTAATATTCCTTAGCAAGTAAATGTTATAATAAAGAAAGAAAGATAAAAGAGAAAAAGATAAGTCTTTTATAGTACTTGGAGCTAAGCTCACACTTAAGTATGTAAGTACTATAAAAGAGAAAAGAAATATGAGTCCTTACTAAGTAAAGTGGAGCTAAGCTCACACTTGTAGTAATAATACTACACTTTACTAGTAAGTAAGATATAAGATATATAAAAGAAAAAGAAAAAGAAAAAGAAAACCCATTATGAGGTGCCAAAGCAAGTGCCTTGTAACACCTTGTACTCTATTTCACACTCTCTGCTCCAACCTTACAGGGTGTACACTATATAAGTTGGACTACATACCTTACATCTCCTCAGATGTCTACTATCCTGTCTGAGTGAGTATCCCCTTCACTTCCATCCTATACTATTCATACTCTTCCCTGCAGCATACTCTTACCACATTGTGTTGCTTGCTGCATTCACAACCACTCTTACTTGCTGCAGCCACATCACATTGCATCTATTCATATCACCTCTATTCATGTTCACTCCACTACCCACTGCAGTATCATGCTGTTCTTGTCCTCCCTATGTGGAGACTATGCAAACTTGCTGCTTATGTTGTCTATCATCTTCCCTGCCTGCCATAACCTGCATGAACATCTACATCCACACTCTACTTATCACTGCAGGTTCTGTTGTTATTAAAGGTTCTTCACCAACTTTCTTATCTTCGGATTTGCAGACTTTGTGTTACATTTACTTATATCTTTATTTGTGCTCATGCGTTTGACTTGTTACTTTACACGTACATGTGGCACACTCTTATAGTTCTAACTCCGCAGTTACGCGCAGTTTAAAGGAGTCCTCGGTGGCGCAACTAGTTCTTTCTCTAGTTGCTCACTTCGGACTTCAGGTACTGTACTTATGACTCTGTCTCTTGTTTCTCTAGTTGCTCACTTCGGACTTCAGTCCCCCACTTAGTGTGGTGTCTAGAGTACTCCTCATTGCAATCCCACAAGTCCTTTATTGTCCTTTAACAGGTTCATACTTATCTTAGACATCTTACATCTTGTCTGACTCTCTCACACTACTATGCTGTGGCACATCTATGTCCACACTCTACTTATCACTGCAGTTATGACTGTCACCATGTCCCTACTGGGACTTGCTACTTCATACATCTCTTTGCTCATTGTCTGCCATAGCCTGTGTTTACACTTTGCACCCTCCTTTCTGAGCTTGGAAAACTTCATGACTCTCCTACAACACTCCAAATTGACAACCAGTCTGCCATCACCATCATGAAAAATCTGGCATTCCATGCACATACCAAACACATCAATGTGTGGTACCATTTCTTACATGAGAAGTACACTGGTGGGGAACTGGAATAGGAGTATATCCCAATGGGTGAGCAGGTCACAGATGTACTGATGAAGGGGCTGGTGCAGCAGAAGCATGAGCAGTTCTGCTCTGGCATGGACATTCACTGGCACACTAGCTGAGTGGGCATGTTGGAGATTACAGTGATATGCAACAGTGAATGTGCAATAGTGCAACTGGGCAACTGGGCAACTGGGTAACTAGTACAACTGCACCACATGGACCTCTTGCAGGACCCAGGGATGATATGGACAGACCCATTACTTATAGAAAATTTTCTTCACATAGTTTTCTTTCTCCTCAGTCTTCTGTTACGAGGCACTTGCTTTGGCACCTCATAACGTGTTTCTTTTTTCTTTTTCTTTTTCTTTTTTTCTCTTATCTTACTTACTATAGTAAAGTGTAGTATTATTACTACAAGTGTGAGCATAGCTCCACTTTACTTAGTAAGGACTATCTCTTTCTTTCCTTTTCTTTTATAGTACTTAAGTATTTACATACTTAAGTGTGAGCATAGCTCCAAGTACTATATTAGACTTATCTTTTATCTGTTATCTTTCTTTTATTTATTATAACATTTACTTGCTAAGGACTATTACTATACAATTAGCAAGGACTCTCCTTCTTCATCTTTATTTACCTTTATTTGTCTCATGTTCATGTCACGCTTGTGGCAGAGCCACTTATATCACATGGACTTTTACTTACTGCGCTTTACTGCACATATTCGTTTACTTACTGTGCCTTACCGCGCAACTTTACTATACTTAGATCACTAGTCTTGTATAAATAGTTGACAAACTGGCAGTCTTAAACCCCAGTCTTGTCAACTTCACAATCTAGGGATTCTCCTCTTACTGTGCTTGATCAAAGCTCGCTATAAACTCACTCCTCTCTAAGAACTAAGTCTAAGAACTCTGAAAATCACTAAGACGTCTTACGCTAAGTCAAACTGGACTCCCATATCATTATTGGTGGAATTATCCTCATAACCATCTCGTTAATCCCACTCTTCATCGTCATCCGGAACCTCTATTACATTCATCAAGCCAATATCCAAACCTTGGTTACCAGGAGTAACATTCTAGACCTTCCCTAAGACCGTCCAATAGGCCGCTCTTAGCATCTTCTACAAAGAGACTGAGGTCAGTACTTACTCCTACATCATTTGTGTTTTATGATTTCTCACTACTCCTTCCTGTAGAATATATTCTCTTCTTTCTACAGTCAGCCACACTCTTTTCTCTTTTCTGAGCAACCTCCTTCAACACTATTACTATACAATTAGGACTCATTTCATTTCATCTTTATTTGTCTTTGTTTATCTCTCACTTGCACTTGTGGCTACTTACATAGTTTACTATGGATGTGTCTTTGTTCACATAATCTTGTTGATCATGATAAAATGCAGGCAACAAGGCAAAGAATAGATAGATCATAATGAGATCAAGATAGGCTTGTAGCCACACAAAGAGGAAGAGCTGTTGACAAGTTTTGCTCTTCACTCCAATACCTGTGCCCCACACTTACTTACATAAGCACAGTCTGTGTGCTGGCCTCTATGGTATATAGATAGTGCAAAAGGGACATAGATATTCAGTCAGCTTCTCACCCTCTCCACTAGCAATGGACACTTTACTTGCTCTCTACTACTTTTACTTTGCATCAATGCTAGTGCTTCTGCCCAGCTTCTACCTGCTGTTGCCCTTCCATCCTCTTTGAATAGAGTGACCCAGCCTAGGTAACTGTCATGAGGTGCTTGCTTTGGCACCTTGTAATGGTTTGTTTTCTTCTATCTTTCTTACTAGTAAAG
>QLPN01012730.1:0-26198 GCA_003314395.1 Albatrellus ellisii
CTATCGATGAAGCTGCATACTGTGCTGTGGCGCTGCCATGCACACGTGGGAATTTTGTGCCACACTGCTGTGCATGTGCATGTGCCAAGCTGCCACACGTGGTGTGCCACACCAGGGGACAACTTTTTTGTAGCGGCACTTCGGACATGAAAAAAACCACATGTTCCCATTCCTCGTCCCATTATATTATAGATCCTCAAGCGATACATTCAGTAGCCATTTATTCCCTTTACCAGATGGAATATTCACCTGAGATGATGGCTCAACCACATTACACTTGACAACTTCAAGAAGAAACACCTATGTCCACTTCACCAATTCTTGATGAAGGATATGAGGAAGTACCCTTTGGCATTATCAAGGATGAAGATGACTTCATAGATGAAGATGATGATGGAGTTATTACTCCCAAATCATATAAAGACTTGAAAGACTTACCCAAGTCTTCTTCCATCATTCCTCTTTCTCCATCACTCTTTGCTGGCATTCCTTTCAAATCTATAGAAGGAGAAGAAGACAATATTTGCCACACATGTTCATCTCCATTCTTTGCTCATCAAGACATCTCACCTTAAGAAGGGGGTATTTGTCAGGCTGCTATTATTTTCCCCATTTTTCTCTTCATTTTCCTCTATTTTTCTTATGTCTCTACTGTCATAGATCTTACAATTGCTCCTGATCTATCAAAGTGATTCCCACAGTCATGCATTCCATCTCTTCATCTTTATCAGCCAATGATGTGTATGTCGTCCGATCTCTGATCAGCCTATTCTATCCTTAGTTATGATTCATTTTCTCACCCTTACTGTGCATGCTCACCAATTCCTCTCACACCTGCTGCAGAGTATCACCAATCACTCTCACAGTTGCTGTGGAACCTCAGTCAGCACTGATGCATCTCATCTATTATTAGATATGACATCATTACTATACTTTCTCATTCTCTGGCTCTATACTGTACTGCATGGTCTGTGCATGCTCTAGGGTACTATATATACATAGGACTCCTAGCAGTTTATTCCCCAGTTCTGATCATCTGGGATATCTGCTAGGTACAGTACTCCTCTCTCCTCTTATTTACTATATGCTAATATATCTGGGATATCCACTAGTCTAAGCGCAATTGTCCTTTTTGTTGTTTTAGCTCTTCCTCAGTTGTTTGGCTTCAACATAGTGTTGGCCTCACAATAATGAGTATGTGTAGGAGTGAGCCAAATGAAATGTAAGTAGATATGCATACAAATGTTCAACACCCCCCTGTGTTTGGCACAGTGATGTCAATGAGGCCAAGAGTGGCACCTTGCACCTCATATGCAACACACAGCAGTGGCTTGGTGAGGGAGTCCATGATGATTTCTGCAGAAGGGAGGCAGTGAAGCATGACCAGACTATGTTTGATGCACTGCCAAATATAGTGGTACTTGATTGAAATATGTTTCATTCCCTTACCAATGATGGGGTTGTTGGTGAGGTTGACTGAGCCCTTGTTGTCCCCACATAGTGTGAGTGGGAGTGAAAGGAGGATCCTGAGCTCATCTGTGATATTCTGGTGCCAAGTGGCTTGGATTGTGGCCTGAGATAGAGCAATGTTCTCTGCCTCCATGGAGGAGAGGGAGACAATCTGCTGATGCTTTGACAACCAGGAAACAGTGGCCCCATGGAGAAAGAATATGAATGCACTGGTCAAGTGGTGATTGGTGAGTGAGGCAGCCCAGTCAGAATCAGAGTGCATGGTAATCTCCCCATTGTGCACACTGTTGTAGCATAGTCCAAGTGTTGTGGTGCCTGAAAGGTATTGAAGGATGTGCTTGGCTGCAGAGGCATGCACTGGCAAGGGGTTTGCAACATAATGAGCCAGGGAACTGACAGCAAAGGTGATGTTGGGTCAACTGACAATAGCAGCATACAGCAGGCTGCCAACTACTTGTTGGTATGTGGAGCACATGGATGCACTAGCAGTACCCTTGAAGGGTATGAGAGAGGAGGACAGTGGCAGCAGCATCGTAACAGCATTGCAACCAGCCATGCTGAAATGTGTAATGACACTGGTGATGTATCTAGACTGGCACAGGGTGAGTGTGTGGTGCACACAGTCTTGAGTCACCTCTAGACCCAGGTAATGGGTGGTCTCACCAAGGTCCATCATGTCAAACATGAGCAAGAGGGTGCATTTGAGCTCAAGTACTTCAATGTGGTTGCTGCCAAAGATGGTAATGTCATCCACATAGAGGACTAAGAAGAGGAAGGAGGCAAGGCTGCATCAAACATATAAGCCAGTGTTGGAAGAAATGCATTTGAGCATGAGGTCAGTGAGGCATGTGTTGACTTTTGCATTCCATCACTGTGTGGCTTGCTTGAGTCCATAGATGAACTTGTGGAGTCTGCAGACTTTGTCAGCTAGGTCAGCATTCATGAAGCCCTCAGGCTGCTGCATGTATAGTTCTTCCTCAATA
This sequence comes from Albatrellus ellisii, assembly GCA_003314395.1. NCBI lineage: Eukaryota > Fungi > Basidiomycota > Agaricomycetes > Russulales > Albatrellaceae > Albatrellus > Albatrellus ellisii. The sequence goes on from QLPN01012730.1 coordinate 2,454, forward strand.
TCACCATGGAGGAAGGCATTCTTGACATCCATGGAATGGATGTGCCAGTCATGTGCAGTGGCCAGGGCAAACAGGAGCCTGAGTGACTCAAAGTGAGTGACAGGTGAGAATACTTCATCATAGTTGATGCTGTGGACCTGTTTGAAGCCTTTGGCTACAAGCTGTGTGTGGAAATGTCTGTTGTTCTTTAATTTGAATACCCATCTGTTGGGTATAACTGTGCAGCTGGGGGGCAAGTCCATGAGTGACCAGGTGCCCATGCCCTTGAGCATTGGGAGCTCATATTGGCAGGTGGCATCCCAGTCTGCCATGTCAGGTGATGCACAAGCTTCACACAGAGTGAGTGGGCCACCAGTGCTGGTGGTGGCTGCAAGAAGAGCAGAGAGCAAGGGGCCAGCACTGGTCATAGCAAATTCATTGTCACCAGAGGACAAGTTGCACAGGATGTTGGTGTAGAGCCTGTCACCATAGGTACTATCACTGTATCTCACAGGGCACTGTGTGGTGCATGTAGAGCAGCATGGAGGCAGAGAGGGCATGATGGGCTCTGTGGGAGCTGATGTGGTGGGTTGGAGAGGATGGTGGGACAGCTGGCATGACAGGGCTCAGCTCAGTGTAGACAAGTTCTGGCTCACCTGACAGTGCAGCACAATGTGTGTGCCCACAGCCACTGTCTCCATTGTATCCAGCATGTGGAGTGACAATTCCTGGGAGGTGGTCTGAGAAGCATGTCCCACATGTATGAGTGGGAACTGGTGGGGTAACAGATGGCAGGGTGACTGGTAAGGTAGGCCCATGCATACAAGGTGGTGACACAGGCATTGCAGGTGGTGTGGGTGGTAGAGCTGGTGTGGGGGTGACCACTGCTGGAGCATCTGCAGTAGTGACATCAGGAGTGGCAGGCAGGATGAGCATCATGTGGTTGTCTATGTCTGAGTCTGAGTCAGATAAGGTGTTGCTGGTAGAGGAGGGCATGCAGGAAGAGGTTGGAGATGAAGAGGAAAACTCAGCTCATTGAAGATGGCATTGTGCAACACCACCATGTGCTGGGCTGTTCAATCCCAGAATCACCACACTTTTGAACCTGGTTCATAGCCAAGGAATACCATTGGTGCCATATGTGGTTCAAGCTTCATGCACCAGTCTGCAGGAGTTGCAATGTATGTGAGGCATCCAAAGGTGTGAATGTATGAGATATCAGGAACATGGCCACCAGTCCAGAGCTGGGAATTGTGAGGCACATGCTAGACAGTGAGGTCACAACTGTAGAGGAGGAGGGAATTGGTGAGAGATGAGACAATACACTTAAGATGAGTCATGCTGAAGTAGTGGATATCTCAGATGTATAAAGCTAAAGAACTATCTACTACAAGAGACTTCTTATATACTACAGGGATCTGTGCACAGACCTTGTGCTGTCACTGTAGGGCAGGCATATGTAAATAAGATGCGCAACATCTGTGAGAGGTATCAGTAAGCAATGCACAGCATTGCACTGCATCAGTAAGCATCTGTGGGAAATGTAGTCATATCTGTACAGTAAGTGGCCCGATGACTAAATATGTATGAATCATAGATAATTGTGATAAGATCTACTAATGATCTGATAGGATGAGATAAGATATCTCATGTAGATCTTGAGTGATAAGAGTAAAAGAAATTGTAAAATGAAATGAAAAATAAGTGCATTCTGACAGGAATGTGTGAGCCAGTTCTGAACACACTGAAGGGTGTGGTTATAGATGTGGACAGCTGTCTGCAGGATGTACTCCCAAAAACCCTCAGAGGCATTGGCTCCATGCATAAGTGACAGCATGGAGTTGATGATCATCTTATTCCACCACTCTACCTGCCCATTTTGAGCCAGTGAGTAGGGTGCCATTAAATTGTGGGTGATGCTGGCTTGCTCAAGGATGCTACAGATGCTTGAGTTGAGATATTCTCCTCTGCAATCACTCTGAAGAACTTTAAGTTTATGCTTGGATTGAGCTTCAGCCCACAACAAAAAGGTGGTGAGTGTGCATGAGAAGCCATCTTTTGAAGTGAGGGGGAAAGCTACAGCATGGCCAGAGAAGTCATCAGTGAATGATGCAAAATATGAAGAACCTTGTATGGACCAGATGTGTAGGGGTCTTATGAGATCTGAATGAACTAGTTCCAGTGGATGATTTGCATGCTTTGTTGATGCATGGAAGGGTTGCTGGGCTAGCTTACCAGCTGCACACCCACTGCAGGGGCTGTGAATGGGTGGACTCATGGGGTCAATGTCAAAACCACTAAGGCTCTGCATGTCCCACAACTTGACCAGTAGTGCATGTGGAGTGTGTGTGAAGCAAGTGCCAGGTTTCATAGGTCAGTTTGATAGTGGCTAGTGAGGCCAGTGAAGAATCAGATGTGATGACAAGTGATAGCCAGTAAGTTCCATTGCATGGTGTTCCAATCATGAGGATTTCATTGTTGTTGGAGATGTGGCATTCATGTGCAGTGTACATAGCTTGTAGTCCTTTTGCTGTTAGTTGTGGGATTGACAAGAACTGAGAGCCTGCATGTGGTGCATACAGGATGCATTGGAGGATGATTTGCTGTAAATGTCCTTCAACTGTAGTCATTGCTTTTACAACACCAATGCCCAGATATTTGATGGTGGAGTTATCCCCAAGCCTGATGACACTGGAGGTATCCAAAACTGATCCTTTGATGAAGTCTGTGGGATGTGGGCTGATGTGGTCACTCATGCAACTGTCAAGCATCCAGTCATTTTGGGTGTTGAAGTAGAACAAAGCTGTGGGGCAGGTAGCCATCATATTAAGTGTAGATGTGTCAGGCAATACAGGAGGAGGATTGACAGAGATAGTGGCAGTGATAGTAGACCTAGCATTAGCTCCCCTTTCTCTGGGTGTTAGGTCCAGCAGAAGCCATCCAAGTGACTGCTGGCTGGGTCCACACTTGGTGCAGGTGTAGTGGTTGAGCTTCAGTTTCCCATGCAAAGTGAGACCAGTGGAAGGTGGAAGCAAGTTTGAAGGACCAGTGTGCTGTGCAGAAGAGAGTATGGAACCAGAGTTACTGCTTTGGCAATCACTTTCATCAATGATTTGCATGCAAATGCCATCTGGAGTGATGTTGTTTAAATCATCATGGGTCATGAGGTAGGCAGAGACAATGTTGGACCACAAATCTGGTAGGGCAATTAACATAGTTAATGCAAAGTCATTATCTGAGATTGTGCATCTGCTGTCTGAGAGCTGTATGCATACAAGTTTTAAGGCATTGATTTGCATGGTGAAGGTTGTAGATTGTTGAACTTGAATAGTTGTATTTCACAAAGCTTGGCAAAGGTCAACATTGTGCTGGGGGATCCATATTCTTCTTTTAGAATGCTCCAGTTATGGGAGGCTGTGTTGGTATCTAAGACAAGATGTATGTGAGCTGGTCCAATGTAGAGGCCTATGTAGGCTGTTGTAACATTGTCATCTTCATCCCATTTCTCCCTTTTATCATGGTTGAGGACTTCTGTCTTGTCCCAGTGCCAAACTGCCCTTTCTGAGGAGGTTGCTGCTTTGTCAACAACTTTTTGTATGTTAATGATGGTTTGTTAATGGTGAGGACTTTCCAGACTCCCAAGACAATGAGCAAGTTTCTTACTAAGGTTGACCACACCTTGTAATTGTTTGCTCCATTGAGAGCTGGGATATGAGTTTTTGGAAGTGGGGATGTGTCAGCAAGGGTGGCTTGGGATATTATGACTAAGACCATGATTGAATAAGCAATGATAGTGATGCTGCCTGCTATGTGCTGGGCAGGGCCCATAACCTGTACATGCAGGTTGGGGCAGGCAAGGACAAAGAGTTTATAGATGAGTAGCAGTGAGTAGGTGACTCCCAAAGGGGAGAGTAGTGCAGATAGCATCTGCAGCAGTGGGTAGGAGGTCACAAGTGCAGTAGGTGAGGTGATGTGGTTAAAGTATATCAGACAGATGTTGATGACATCTAAGGTAGGTACAAACATGCTGCAGCAGGTAAGAGTTCACAAGGACAGTATGCAAGGTGACATGGTTAAAGTATGCTGCAGGATCATGTAAGAGAGGATAAGATGGTAGGAATAAGTGATACTCACTCAGACAGATGTTGACAACATCTGAGGAAGTTGTATGTAGGATGTCCATCTTATATAGTATTGGTTGGTAGAGTTGATGTGAAGAATGTAAAGTAAAGTACAACAACTACCATTAGAAGGAGGGATGCACATTGTCCCAGAGAAATGTGTGGAGTGTGAGTATGTGTAAGTAAAAGAAGAATGAAGTCAACAGAGGAGTGGACATTGTGAAGTAAGTGCATAGTGAGTATGTGTAGGAGTGAGCCAAACAAATGTAAGTAAATATGTTCAACAAGAACAGAGTGTTCCTATGGTATGAGTGGTACCAGAGTGAGAAATAGCACATTTGCCATGCAAAGTATTAATTGAGAAGCCCAAGGCATCAAGCTTGCTGATGGAGGTGAAGCAGTACCTAGCTTCAGGAGCATAAAGAACACACTTGGGGATGATAGCAGAAGGGGTTGAGTGAACAAGATGATCCACTTTGACTGTACCAATGCCATGGTCACCAGATTCTGAGATGCCAGAATGGTGGAGGTGATGTGTGACCAAGAGTCAGGGAGTGCCTGAAGGATAATGAAGGTCATGTACTGGTCTGAGATGGTGATGCCAGTTCAGCTGTTACAATCATGAGTTGACCAGAGTTTGTCCATCTGAGGACCAACCAGGATGCTGATGTTAAGGTTGGAGTGGAAGAGGTCTTGAAAGTCAGTGATGACTAACATTGCTCCTGCTATTATGTAATGTATCAATAGCATCCCACATTGCTTGTCCATTTATTTGCCTTCAATGATGTGGGCACAAGACTCCCAGATGTAGAGGGCAACTAAGGTCATTGCTTCATTGTCAGTATTGTCACACTCATTGAGCTTTTCTTTTCTTGATGTTTGATGTCACCTAGCATGTGTGGTTGTAGGCTGGGTCAAGTGACTTGGATAGCCCAGAAGCAGCCAGAGATTGTGAGTGTGGCTTTTGTCAAACTCAGATGCATCATGAAATGCTATTTCTACTTTTAGTTATACTGTGACACACATGTGTAGCTACTTCATCACAATGGTCCATGCTCTAATACATTAGTGCTTATACACCTACTTGTTACACTGTAAAGAATAAGAAGAACTACCTCTTCACTCTACTGTGTATGTCCTGTGTGTTACAGCTTTGACAAGAGTTGTCTATTTGTAGGAGTTGGAGTTCCCTTGAAGAGAAGGTATATCCACCTTGGGAATCAACCAACTTGGCAGACACAGATGGAATGAGACAGAAGACAGAGATGAGGAGTGGACAAGCAATAGTGATGAGGCCTTTGAGGGATGGAAAGAATGAGATCCTGTAATGTGTAGGGCAAGTGATGCAGATTAATAAGATGTGTGTGATAAAGCCAAAGAGGGTGGTAATGATGGCAAGGTTGTGGGCAGGGCCCATTACCTGTTGATGTCTGAGTCTGATGACAAAGAAGATGCTCATCATCACCCAGACAATGGGGATGAAGAGAAGAGCAGGGAGGATGGCAGAATGAGCCTGCAACCTGCATATGAAAGGAGTGTGCTGGTACAGTGGCAGCATGGGAGGGAGTCATAGTCTGGGGGATAGTAAATGAGTCAGCTCCTGCATACAATTTGCTTTTTGTTATAATAAAAAAGACATGTAGCTAGGCTATGCAGCACATGGTGGTGGAGAGTAGCCAATACATGCAGTATGGTCAGGTGTGATGACAATGTTGAGCAGCCAGCACATACAGCACATGGCAGTGGTGAGCAGCCAAGTGCATGCAGCATGGGGGCAGAGGCTCAGGTATCATGAGCAGTGGCACAAGTGGTTGTAAAAAGCCAGGACATGCTGCTGCAGTGCACCACACTGCCATGCACATGCCATGTTGCTGCATGCATGCCACACTGCTGTTCACAGCATGCCACACCAGGGGAGGATGGTCTCTGTAGCACCACTACCTCAACCACATGTCAACCTCATGTTGATTTTTACCTATCTTATGATGCTGGACATACTTACATATCCTTGTCTCTTTTTCTCTTGATGGTTTGAGCTCCTCTTCAACTCTATCTTGCTCTTATTATATCTTCCTTACCTCATCATCATCTCACCTCAGCACTTCTGCATGTTGCTGAGGTGAGTATCTCATCTCCTCTCTCAACCCTCTTCTGACATACCTGCTCTATGCAGCACTCTTCTTCTTTTTCTGTGTACTTCCCATACTGTTGTACACCTCATCTTCAATCTCTCAGATGTGGCTGCTTTGCCCTCTACTCTTGTTCTGACAGGCTCTGTCCCACTTTGCTATCACAATCTGTTTTGGGTTCAATGCCAACTTATTTAATGTCATGGTCTTCTCTCCATTTGCAGCCCTGCCCAGATTTCAACACCTCGCACACCATCTTCCCCTAATGTGGGACCACTTACTAATCCTGGTTCCTGCTACAAGCAGCCTATTGGATGGTCTTAGGGAAGGTTTGTGATAACTATACCCCTGGTAACAAGGTAGTTGTTGTGCACTTGATAAGTGTAGTAAACATTCCTGATGGCAATGAAGAGTGGGATCAACAAGATAGCAATGAGGATAATACCACTGATGACTAGACAAGGATCCAGAGTGACAAGGTTTAGGATGTCTTAGTGATGCTTAAGGTGACTTAGAGATCATAGACTTTAGTTTTTTGAGTTATAAGCAAAATAAGGGTGAGTTTCGATCAAGCACAGAGTAGGAGAATCCATAGATTGCAAAGTTGACAAGACTGGGGTTTAAGACCACCATGCTTTCAACTATGTATTCAAAACTGGGTGTCCTAAAGATAGTACAAGTAGTTAAGGTTCACTGATCAATGATGATTGCACAGCAATCAGCAAGATCATGTGACTAAAGATGCATCCATAGTAAACTAAGTAACCTATTGATCATCAGTGGCTATCACCCATGAAAACCCATACATATAGCAATGATGGTATGAAGTAGTATTGTAGATTACAAATGGACAGAAGGGCAGAAAGAAACAGCTCGTAAACTGTGAAAGCACAAAGCAAAACAGAAACATCAACTGTATGGGTATGGTTACTGTTGTAGACTGGAAAACCAATAGACCCATACCCATACCCAAGCATACTCATTGGCAAAGCCTGTGCAGGTGCACTGTACTGACAATGATCAGTACTCATACATGTCCCTGTTCATCAGCCCAGGAACACTGGACCTGTGCATAAGGAAAGTAAAAGTGAAAATATGGTAATCAACACTGCCAAAACATTTAAGTGTAGATGCATAAAAATAGAAAGAAAGACCAACATGATTGTATAGCCAAAGTATCCAGCCTACTTGGAGGGACAATACTCATGGTGTATGGAATGCAGATGGCTTCCATGCAAGTTCAAGGTATAAAGGTGATTAGATAGGCATGTAAGACCAGAGCAGCAGGCTCTTAGACTAGAACACATTATGGAGAGATGAAGGTGATATTGCAACAGCATAAACTGTGATAGTGGCAGGCTGTGTAGCATAGAATCTGTATTACTCAACTGGTAGCTCATGGTAGCTCATAGTAACTCATGCTCATAATGGCTGGAAAGTAGCTTGTCAGTAACTGGAGAGGAGGGGCACACCCCAGACTCCTCAAATACTGTAGTCACATATGTACCTCACTCCATCTTGGAGCTCTGTCTCCTTGGAAGTGGTCACGTATGCATAGTATAGTATGTTATAGTTGTATCATACTATGTGCTGCCAGATCATTCTGATGTGTGGCTGTAAAGTAAGTAAGGAACCTAGATGTACAACCAATATCATCAGTAGCATGCTTGCAGGTCTTATAATGGATACAGTAGCATGATTCAGTACAGAAAAACATAGCCTGAACATTCCACCTAACATGTTATCATTTAAAAAGATGGTATCAACAGAACCCACCAAGTTTGCAAAATGTCAAGATAGAGTAAACACATGCTGTATTGAAATATCAACTAATAAGACATGATTACAGTTGTAGATATATATAGCAACAGTGAATAAAAGGAAACAATGATAGATGTAAATAGAAGTAGATGAACAATAGGCACAAAATTGAATATAATTGATAGTTCTGTTATAGAGAAGTTGAGGCTTTGTATGTGAATTCAGGAGAAAGGAAGGAGGGCATGACATACATCTGCTGGCATACACCAGCACAGCTTTCCAAGCCCAAGCCAGGTGTGTGCAGTACAGTGCACACACACAGGAGGAATATGCAGCACACTGTGCAGCAGTGGCATGGGTAAGGAGGTGGTGGCCACACTGTTTGTATGGCAGCAGTGCAGGCAGGTAGGGGGCCACACACTGTTGACAGTGGTGATGTGGGCACACATGTGGGTACAGGAGGGATGTACCAATTACCCATGTCATCTTGAGTGGATGTGGGTGGCAAGCCAGCAAGCAGCTATGCTGTGCTGGTATGGTGGCAGTGTGGTATGCATGTGGGTGGGCAAGTAGGGGGCCACTGATGAGCATCATGTGCACATAGCAATGAAAAACAACCATCAGCTGTTGAATATTTATGTGTGTACTATACCATTTCATTTGGCTTCCCTTTACTACACATACATACGTACTCCTGACACATGCTACAACACACTCACTGTACACCTCTGTGGACTTCACATGACATGACTCACTCACCTACTCCAGGACAACACACATCCCTCCTACTTATGGGAACTCTTGTATTCCCCTCACTTACACTCCACTACAAACTCTACTTGTAGTTACTATATAAGATGGGCTCCTATACTATAGTTACTCAGATGTCTTTCACTCTGTCTGAGTAAGTACCTTACTCTCCCATCCTCACCACTGTCTCACAGTGTAAGACCAGAGTCCTACATTATTGCTGAAGCAGGACTGGGCACACTCAACTAAAGGTCACACCTAAAGAAGAGGAAATCCAGCCATAACAAACAGGGGTCTATTCACTATACTAACAGACTGTTACAAGGCACTTGCTTTGGCACCTCATAACGTGTTTCTTTTTTTTCTTTTCCTTTTCTCTTTTTTTACTTACAAGTAAAGTGTAGTATTATTACTACAAGTGTGAGCTTAGCTCCACTTTACTTAGTAAGGACTCTTATTTCTTTTCTCTTTTTATAGTACTTGAGTATTTACATACTTAAGTGTGAGCTTAGCTCCAAGTACTATACTAAGACTTATCCTTTCTTTTTATCTTTCTTTATTTATTAGAACATTTACTTGCTAAGGACTATTACTATACAATTAGCAAGGACTCTCCTTTCTCGCACTTATTTACCTTTGTTTGTACCTTGTTCATTACATGCTTGTGGCTGAGCCACTTATATCACATGGACGCGTACTTACTGTGCTTTATTGCACATCATCATTTACTTACTGTGCTCTACTGCACAACTTTACTATAGTTAGATCACTAGTTTTGTATAAATAGTTGACAGACTGGCGGTCCTAAACCCCAGTCTTGTCAACTTCACAATCTAGGGATTCTCCTATCACTGTGCTTGACCTAAGCTCGCTACCAATCTTGCTCTACCCCAGAACTAAGTCTAAGGTCTCTATAAGTCATCTAAAACATGTCACTAAGACATCTTACACTTGTCATCCTGGACCCCTGAATAATCATTGGCAGAATCATCTTCATCACTATCACTTTGATTCCTATCCACATTGCAATTCAGAATCTTTACTACATCTTTCAAACACATATTCAAACTCTAGTTACCAGGAGTACTATCACAGACCTTCCCTGAGACTGTCCAATAGGCTGCTCTTAGCAATGGGCCAACAAGTTGCTCTAGTTCATCTTGGAGTGCTTCAATTGTCAGCAAGCTTGTACATCTTCACAAACAAAGGTTGTAGTAGTGTCTAGACATAATCTTGACTTGCAGCCCCTCACAGTGGGCTTCTATATGATATGTGCTGTGCCAGGCTGAAGGGGAAAAACAACCACAACCACAACAGTTGCTGGAGGGTGGAAGTCATAAGATTCTCTAGACACCAGGGTCGAGAGAATTTAGTAGTTAAGGGTGATAAACACAATAGCATGATGTGACTATGGTGACAAACAGGAATGTGACTAGTGCAACAAACAGGTGATATGATGCAATGCAATGCAAGGGAGAACACAATGGAGACTAGATGCAACACAATGGAGAACACAATGCAATAATAGATGCAACCTATGAGGAACACACACTTTCTTGATAGTGGGAAATGCAGAGGGAAGCTCAGAATGCACTTTTTCACAATGTGCTCAGACAGGGAAGAGAAGTCAAATCATAGGCAGGGGAAATCTGTTCATTCTCCTGATGATACACTATCTAAATACAAGTCTGGCTCCAAGGCTGGAGCACAACAGAACAAAACAGAAAATTTACAGTGCAGGGTCAATCATATGGATATTTGAAATGCAGTGGAGTCTGGGTGTGAGCAAATAAGGTATCATACTATAGCAGATGAGTGAAAGAGGAAAAGCACTGATCACACCAAATGCTGACTTCACAACTTGTGACTCCATGGACCATGTCTTGGCCTATACAGCTTATTAATCCTGCTCCTCATCAGCTGAAGCCAGTCCTATAGTCCAATGCCTAAACAAATGTGCGATTGATGCAGCTATGGATGATTGTCATGTGTGGCATGTTTATATCACTGTGTTCACTTGGTGTTGCTGATGGTCATTTTCTGGCATTACATGCATGTGATGCTCATCAGTGTCTCTCCTGTCTTGGATTTGGATATGCTGCCATCAAACTACCATGGTACCATTTCAAATACTCTCACTACTCAACAAAGGGCTACCATCAATCTACCATAGTACCATTTCAAATACTCTCACTACTCTTGATGAAGGCTACCATTAAGATACCATAGCACCATTTCAAATATAAAATTTTGCTTTCCAGCCAGCTGTGGAATTTGAAAATACTCAACTGCATAAGAGGGCTGCATCTTTTGTTTGCACTTCATTCAATAATTCCTCTTCAAATTCATGCCTAACTCTTCTAATGCACTTTCTACTAGTCCTACTGAACCAGAAATGTGTGGTACTATGATGCTGATGATGTACTTATGGGCCAACCTGGAAGCACTGAGTCAACCAGTAGATAGTTATGTTGTGAATACATTATTCAATTTAACTAGACCATATTGAGTCCCTGCACTACCTGGATATTACAGCCATCTTGGCTGTAGCTGTATACAGTACACTAGGCAGCCCTAGAGGGTAGCCATACATGTACCATAATGTATACAGCCATAGCCATATGGCCCATACCTGGATATTATGGCCATCTTGTACACTGTACTGTACTGTCAGAGGCTTTGAAATGAAAGCATACAGTACAGGTGATGGTGTTGAAATGCCAGTATGTACCATTACATTTCATTCAGACTTCCTCCATGTATACTTCTACCTACTTATTACATACACATCATGCACACCTACTACTACTACTTCTAAGTCCTTGGACTACACATCCACTCACACATCTGATCATTCACACACCACACATACTCTGGGACAACACACGTCCCTCCCACATATTGTAGTTGTTGTATTCCACATTACATTCTCCACCACAACTCTACCACTAAACACTATATAAGATGGACACTATATGCACTACCTCCTCAGACATCTTACCTCTAGTTTGAGTGAATACCCTTCCACCTCACCTACACCCTCTTGTCAGGCCACTGTTATTTTTTCTATTTTTCTCTTCATTTTCCTCTATTTTCTTATATCTCTATTGTCATAGATCTCACAATCACCCCTGATCTATTGAAGCGATTCTCATGGTCATGCATTCCTTTTGTTCATCCTTATCTGCTGATGATGTGTATGTTGTCCAATCTCCAATCAGCCCATTCTATCTTTAGTTATGATTCGTTTTCTCACCTGTACTGCAGATGCTTACTATTCCTTCTCACACCTGCTGTGGAGTATCACCAATCACTCTCACAGTTACTGTGGAGCCTCAGTCAGCACTTACACATCCCTCCTATATTTAGATATGACATCATTACTTTCTCATTCTCTGGCCCTATACTGTACTGCATGGTCTGTGTTCAACACAGGCCATGAGTGTGAGAGGAACTGAGAATAGTTCTTCTTATTCTACTACAGCGCTATTGTCAGGATCGTCAAGCCTATGGTGGCAGCCCATAGCGCGAGACCACGGAAACCCGACTTATCCCTGCTCTCCTTTGGAGAGGCTTATCGGGAGCTGCCCTGGATCTAAGCCCAAGGGATGAGAAGACTCAGACTATAGAAGAGGGGGATGAACCAGCTGTAACAAGCTGGAGTCTATTCGTCTAGCTACCTAACTACTTATAGTACTAGATCGTGCGCACGGACCAGGCGCAGTAACTAAGGGCAGGTCAAGCAGTAACTAGAGCGCAGCATGTGTGGGAACACAGCTTACAGATGCGCAGCAGCTGTGGGAACAATCCCCGAGATGACCGTAACGACAGTAAGTAAGATATCCAATGAGATAAGATAAAAGATAATATGAAGATCTTATCTTATCAGATGATCTAAAGATAAACATAAAAGAAAGTAAAGAAAAGATAAAATAACGGTAGGGAATAAAGTCAGCGGTAGGAGTCTGACAGCTATCCCCTATTTATAGTAAGTTGTGATAAGCACGGACCATCAAAGTATCTACAGTTGAACTGTGTATGTGAGTATGTGCATGTGTGTTTGTGTATACAGTAACTGCAAAAATAGGAAGGAGATGTTACTTAAGCATGAAAGACATCAACAGTCTGTGCACACTCTAGGGTACTATATATATGTAGGACTCCTAGCGGTTTATTCCCCAGTTCTGATGATCTGGGATATCTGCTAGGTACAGTAGTCTTCTAGCCTTCTCTTGTCTTACTCTTACTGATTATACATCTGGGATATCCACTAGTCAAAGCACAATTGTCCTCTTTGTTGTTTTAGCTTTCTTTCTCAGTTGTTCAGCTTCAACATAGCATCGGCCTCACACCTCTCTTATATCTTCCCTGCAGCATACTTGAACCATGTTGTGTCACCTACTGTGATCACAACTCACACTACTCTGCTGCAGTCATGTGACTGCCCACTTCCCTCATCATGCTGGGGGTCTCTTACACTTTATCACTTACATATATCATTGTTGCCACTGTCTGCCATAACCTGTGCATACAGATGGTATGGAGGGTAGCCATATATGTACCATAATGTATATGGCCATAGCCATATACAGTACAGTAGGAAGCCCTAGTTCCTGTACACACAGGAATGGGCAGGCAACTGATATGATTGCGATTGTTAACAAGATGAGCAGTATATCCTCAGAGGGATAATAAGCAGACAGCATATCTGCAGCATGATAAGGAGAAGGTGAGTGCAGTATGGCAACACCAGGCAGTAAGAGATTGCTACAGAGGCTATGAGTATACATGAAGATGGGGAGATGTGTGAAGTACTTACTCAGACAGAATGGTAAGACATCTGAGTAGTTGTGATATAGGTGTCCATCTTATATAGTGTGTTGTAGGCAAGGTTGGGGTGGAGTGTGTAAGTAAAGTACAACAGTTGCCTAATGTAGGAGGATGCACGTCGTCCCAGAGTGTGTGGGGTGAGAGTGTTCAGACATGCAGTAGAGCAGTCCGAGGATGAGAGATAAGTGTGTATTATGTGTAATGTATGTGAGGAGTACATGCAGAGGGAAGTCGAACGAAGGTGTATAGATGTACATGCAACAGATTTCAACAGTTCCAAGGTAGGGCACATGTACTTCTGTTCTGATGCCTCCCTGTATGCTTGCTGTCTCCAGCAAGCAGACAATAAACTTCCAAAGTCATGTGAGAGGCTACAGCTGACTAGTCTAGTTCCTGATGTACTAGAGGGTGTCCTGCAAGTGCTGAGATGAAGATCTAATACCTGCCACAGTGTAACCCTGCAGCTTACTCATCACATATCTATCCCATACCTACGTCAGACTATCACATGCTTTCGAGACTCATCATGTTGTCCTACTCCCTGCCACCCACCTCATGGATTCCTTTTCTCGTCGAACAGTATTTAAGACTGACCTTACAACCCCTAGTCTCCAGTCTCTCCTTGCCCTGTCTTTTCCTCCTGGTCTCCGCTCTTCGAGTTTCCATACCGCTATCTCATTGCTGCTATACAGACTGTTGTCCTGTTTAGTCGCCTTCGTCCAATCTCATCCCCTTCCTCTTTGAGTGTTCCGCGCGCAAGCGCGCTTCTACACAGTTCAAGATTCGTTTGTGTCCGTCGTGCGCCCATGAACCTTGTTGCTGCACGTACTTCCTTCGGCCGTGCGCCACCGCGCGCTGCGAGGCATAGGAACGTCCTGTGAATGTCTGCGCAGACGACTAGACTCAGGTGGCAAACGGCCGCCTGCGATTATTTTTCAAACCGAATTATCCAGGGGGTAGAAGTTGTGATGCGGGTGCCCAAACAGCCTTTCCAGATTCCTTAACTACTGTGCATCCAAATGGAAATTATTTCCCCCGTAGATGTTGACGTGCTGTGCATGCGGTACTGTACCCGGTCCTGTACGTTGTCAGGGGCTTTGTTTTGTTGCCCTATGACAAGCAGTCACATTGCTTTTTGACCCATGGTCCACTTACTCGTCACAACCAATGAACCTACCCCCAACTGGCACTGCGATAATCTTTCGCGTCCTCCAAAAAGCACAAAGAACAGACGAGGCGGTCGCTGCAATGCCGCACTCCAAGACGATGGCAATGTTATATTTTACGTGTGCATACCATGGAAGCACCGCTCCTGACTCTTGCGCCATGCCAAGCCATGGCCATGCGGCCAGTGTCGTATGCCCAGTAGTCCCAAAACCCAGACCAGAAACGTCCACATGTAGCGCCCTAGCACCCAAGCACACATTCCATTTTAATCGCCTACAGCCACAGACCCACGCAAACGCCTAGTATGCATCCTCCTGCGCCAGTACCAACGAGCACACGCGCAGCCGCTCACGTCGTGAATATGCCGATGATCTTGAACGGAGGCACACCCTGGCCCTCCTCGCCTGAAAGCTAGCACTCGACATAATGGGCCCGCGCGAAACGTATTGATCAATCATCTGGAGCCTGCATAACATATCCCTCAGCCCCGCCCGCACACCACCAACAGAACAAAGACGAAAATACGCACACAGGCTCGCTGCCCTCCACGTCCGCCGCGTTCTCGATGATCACCGCCCCCGCGTAGTTATCGTCCACCCAGCACTCCACCGCACTTCCCGTGCCCACAACCTCCTGGGCCTCGCGGATATAGTACACGCCGACGTCGCCTGCGCCTACCTGCAGTGGAACACGTAGCCGGCTCGTCGGCAACGTCGAGTACCAGTAGTGCGCTGTGCTCCCCGCTGCTGCGGGCGGGTGGTACGCGTGCCAGCCAGAGCCATAGAACAGCGACGGCGGCAAAGGGTTGATCAGGTCGTTCGCCGACACACAAGCAGGCGCGACCTCCTCGAATGACTGGGTCTGCAAGTCTAGACGCAGCGACCCGATACGCGCGGAAGGCACGCGCAGGTGTGTCGCGAGGGCGCTCTGCCAGTCGCTCTTCGCGTTAGCATTAGAGCTAGACGCATCGTCCTCGTCCTCGTCGCCGTCGATGCCACCCTTGCGCTGCCGTCCGCCGAACAACCCACGCGCATCTGTAGGCTGCTTGCCAGCTGCCAGCTCGCCGCCGCCGCCACCGAGTGCGTAGTACACGGGCAGTGCGGCGGTCTTGCCTGTGGCGGTCGCAGCGGCCCACGTCGCGCACACCTGCGGCTGCACGTAGGCAATAAGGACGTCAGCGAGCAGCTCGTGCCCAGCTGAGTTCGCGAGGATAGGATCAATGAAGTATGACGAGACGGAAGAAGGTGAGACGATGTAGGATGGGTAGAAAGTAGATTTCGTGCTGCAGCCAGACAGGGTCAGGACAAGACAAAAAGAGACGAAACGAGACGGACCTGATGTGTGGGACGTCATAAAACTGCGCGACAAGGCTGTGCCAGTGGTCCGGTCCTGCGAAGCTGTTCTCTTGCTGTACCTGTGGGCTGAAGTGGCCTAGGATGATGATAGCCGGCGCGTCTGGACGAATGAGGATCGAGCGCACGAGCAGTTCAAAGTTGTCTAGTATGGAACGATCACTAGACATGACAGACTTTAGCGCCGTCTGAGACATAAAGCACGACAGTACGGTACGCACGGTTTATCATCAGTATCAAGCTCCAGAATGACCAAGTCGGTATAGTCGGGCAGATGATGCGAGTTACAAAAGGAGATGTCTTGGGAATTGGTGCGTCGCATGGCTCCGTTGGTGAGCTCGGAGGCGGGATGCGGGAAAATGCTGTTCCACCATGAGAAGAAACAAGAGGGGTAGCAATCAGGCGCTATGGGGTCATCTCCGGCGCCATGGCAAGCAGATACTGTGATGAAATGACGTCAGAAACCAACACAATGGAAATCAAGGACTGGACATAAGGCCACGAGCAAGAAGACGCCATACAACAGCAATATGGTAACGAACAGATGTCCTCCCCATACAGACTAGAAACGAGGCCCAATACTCCATAACAACATATCCCGGCAGCTGCGGCATGTGAATATCTACAAGGTCCCACAAAAATGATCCGTCGTCGCGCAGACAACTGGCAGACCAAATATATGACAAGACATTATGGCATTGGTTGGCGTCGCAAATTGGCTGCAAGCTGTCTGTGCAATGTAAGAGCACCCACTGCAGTGGCAGCCCCGGAAACCAACCAGCTACAAGAAGTGAGGTGAAATTGAACATCCATCGCTCACCTGAGCCGCCAATAACACTAATAGTGACGGGTTGGCCGAGCAACGCCTTGTGTATGACCTTCTGCACGCGCGCGCCGCTGCCAAGATGAAGCCAGCTCTACGAAATCGCGAGCGCGCCGTACATCCCAGCCAGTTCATCGCCGGGCCCGAAGGTGGGACAGAACTGGAAGGGGTATTTGCCCGCCTCTTCGGACACGTTGAGATAGTTAATCGGCCCGGTATTATCGTTATACAAGTACGGATGGCGGTGGGGAGACGTGCGAAGAGGACGATGAAAACGAAGAGCGAGAGGATAGCACACATCTGATTAGTATGCCAAAGACATGCGTATTGAGAGTTGAGGAGGGCCTTTCACAGGAGGCGGACACGCTGGAGGGAGGGAGGCCAGGAGTCGGAGGCGATATGTGGGCGGAATGTTTGGGCGCGCGTCGTTGCATCGTGTTAGAAGCCAATTCAGAAATCCGATACGGTAGGGAGACTTGAGCAAGGAGAAAAAGGACAGCTAGTCGTGGATGGGTGAAGAGCGGCGGATGGTCAGCGGCGCTTGCCACTCCCAGTAACGCTGCACGCGTCAGTCTCCTTTGGTCCCGCTCGACAACACATGCCCTACATCCATCTCTCCTTGTCATTCCTCGCTGACCCTATTCTCGAGAGCTCTGCTGAGCACGGGATGCTCGCCCACATCCTCATTGCCTACGTGCAGTTGCAAGCGTGCGTGTGGGCCACCGCGCGATGCCCTCATACTAAATACTCGGCGGCGCCGGAGAGCAGGCAGGCGAGTGGTTAGTAGCCTACGGACGCGCAGGGGCCATAGCATAGTTTTCTCGGATGCCTCTGGTGTCGTGTAATTCAACGTCACTAGTAATGTCCTGGTCACGACTTGTGCTATTTTACAAAACAATTAGGTGCGTCGTCCAAGAATCATTCGGAGCACTGCAGTCGTGGAAGATGAAGACGGCATGCGATCTGAATGCCCCGTTCTGACATTTAGTGGAATTATCACCACCGTTGCAGATGCGCACGCTGAGAACGAAGCGTGATTGGTGGGTTGTGTAAGGACGCTGCCATTCCCTCACACACGAGACGGCCTTCGTCGGATTCCTCTGGATCACAGATACCCGTGATGGGGAGGACCTTGCTCACGATCACACCGCGTCGGTAAGTTTAGTTGATGGACTCTGGCAAGAAGCCAGGTTGGCAGCCCAGGCACCCATGTACTCCTTGCTTCGAATAATCGTCGCCAAAACGTCTGCGGTCACGGTCAATGATTAAACTGTGACTCAGTGGAATGTATGTGCTAAATTATCTTCCCAGCGTTCACCTATGCCTCCGGACTTGCCTCAGACGAGCAGTTGGGTGGGGTCATGAAGTTCGCGTCCAAGTTGTTGTATCAGCTACCATTCTGTGCGTTCACAACAACTGCATCATTCGCCGGTTCAGAGCTAGCTGTGATGGGTGGGTGACAGAACGACCAGTCAAAGTGATGCAGTACAGTCATACGATAATCCGACCGGGCGTAAGCGATTGCATCTCAAAAACAACACTATTTACTATACATCGTGATCATGACTGCAGACAAGAGGTACTTGGCGAAGATATGTTGACAACCTGCTACATGCTCTGGACAATGATCAAGAATCAGACCTAAGCAAAGAGGTTCTCCGCCACCTGCACGGGACTTCGTCTGAGACCAAAGGAGAACAGGGCTGACACAATGATCGAAGCGTCTGGGGTGGTCAGCGCCGTCGCCACACCGCTGTCCTTTTTTCCTTGCTCAGGTCTCCCCACTGTTTCGGATTTTTGAATTGGCTTCTAACACGCACGCCCAATCATTCCACCCACATATCACCCCCAACTCCTGGCCTCCCTCCAGCGTGTCCGCCTCCTGTGAAAGGCCCTCCTCAACTCTCAATATGCATGTCTTTGGCATACTAATCAGATGTGTGCTATCCTCTCGCTCTTTGTTTTCATCGTCCTCTTCACACGTCTCCCCACCGCCATCCGTACTTGTATAACGATAATACCAGGCCGATTATCTATCTCAACGTGTCCGAAGGAGCAAGCAAAAAACCCTTCCAGTTCTGCCCCACCTTCGGACCTGGCGATGAGCTGGCTGGGACGTACGACGGCTCGCGATCTCGCAGAGCCGGCTCCATCTCAGCAGTGGTGCGCGCGCGCAGAAGGCCATTCAAAAGCGGTGCTCGGCCAACCTGTTACTATTAGTGTTATTGGCGGCTCAGGTGAGCGATGGGCGTTACCTCTTGTAGCCGGTTGGTTTCTGGGGCTGCCACTGCAGTGATTGCACAGACAACTTGCAGCCGATTCTCGACGCCAACCAACGCCCAATGTCTGGTCATATATTTCGGGTTTCCAGCTTCTCAGTCAGCAGTGTCAGCTTGGGTTAGATGAGGCCCACCACGTGTCTGACGTGGTCTGCTAGTTGTCTGCGCGACGACGGATCATTTCTGTGGGACCTTGTAGGTATTCACAACCCGCAACCCTCAGGATATGTTTGTTGCGAAGTATTGGGCTCCGTTTCTAGTCTGTATGGGGGGGACATTTATTGTTGTTGTGCAGTTCGTTACCGTGTTGGAATCGTATTTTAGTTGAAATAAAATGACCCCGTTTGATCATTTATCTGCAATCTGAACTTCCAAAGTCCTCAGCCGCGACTGTCGTCTGCTGAGGTTAGCCACAGAGACACCTCGCTAAACAGTAGCGCACACAAGATGGAGCAAAGGCCAAAGAGGTGCGTCGGGAACTAGTGTTAGGGTTTAGCGCGCGCGAGCAGCCAAACACCTATGTCTTTAAGGTTACCGAAGCCTTCGAGACGAACACCAAGATAAAAGCTGCAATTGAAAGATACCACAGACAAGGTAAAACGGAAGAGGTTAAGCTGCCCTTCCTCGACGTATAGTAGGTCCGTTATGTTGAATATCTACGTATGTTTTCACTGTATGTTTTCGTTTGGCTTTCCTTATTCATACCATACACGTACACACACTTACGCATTTTTCTCCGACTGCTCCACTTATTACAACAAGGGTTGTGTGTCCCTCGACATCAGGGTCACATGTCCCTTGACATATGGTAGTCCCTGCATTTTTCACTTTCCTCACTCTGCATCAACCTTATCATGTGGATACTATATTGTTGAAGTGTGATGATCTGTGTGGTGGTCCTCTGAGGCTGATGCACTCCATTCAAGGAGGCAAGAGGGAGTGGGTGTGAGCACACAGGTACAGACTGGGCAGAAGCCCAAGCAGAAGCAGCAAGACCAGCATGGATATGAAGTAAGAATAGTAAAGAACGAGTAGTGTGTCCATGGCTGGGAGGGAGAGTAGGTACTCGACTGACTATCAATGTCCCTACAGATACCTTTAAGTAAAGGGAGAGTGGCGCACAGACCAGGCTTATGTAAAGTAAGTGTGGGGCACAGGTGCTGGGGTGAAGAGCAGAAAAACACTGTGCTCACATATATAAGACATACTCTCTACAATACAACTCCTCAGACACTTTTTACCTCTGTCTGAGTGAGTATCCCCACTCTTCTTCAATCATCTTATTCTCACATATAGCCCTGCAGTGTCTATTTCTCTCACTATCATGTGCAGCCACTCTTGCCACACCCCTATATCACTTGCAGCCTATGTCTGCACTCCTATGTACCTTGGTGGTTCTCTACATTGCAATCAAACCACATCACCTCTTCACTATTGTCTGCCCTAGCCTGCTAAAACATGTTATATAGTAATTTGTAGCTGTGACAGATAGGAGTCATGAAACAAAAGATATACAGTAAGGGGGGTTACAGCCCCTTTGTAGCTCCACTATTGTATGTAAGTGGAGTGGAACCTTCAAGAAGTGGATGGAAAGAAAAATGAAACATAACTGTGCGGTCTCTGTTCCTGACAACTAGATTAGTTAGCTGTAGCCTCTCACACTACTTTGCAAATTTACCATCTGCTTGCCAGGGATGGCAGGTGTGCAGGTGCTGGAATGGAAGTATGCATGTCCCACCATTGAACTATCCCCTAGATCAGTGCAGCCCAGATGGCAATGGCAAAGTTGGATCTGTAGACCAAGTCGAAAAACTCTTCAAACATCACTTCAAGTAATGATATCCAATGCTAATAGTACAACATACAAACTTGAAGATCAAGACATTGGATATTGGAGGAAGGGATTGATGACACTCCTAGCACAATGCTTGACTGTGGCTCAAGGCAACATCAGTTGGGGTCAACCTTGTACACACAGGTTATGGCAGGCAGTGGCAACAATGATGTATATGAGGGAAATAGCATAGGATACTCCTAGCATGATGAGAGAGGCAGGCAGTCACATGACTGCAGCAGAGTAAGGTGAGTTGTGAGTGCAGTAGGTGACACAACTGTTGTTTTTTCACTACCTTATGATGCTGACCACACTGTTTACTTATTAAGTATACTTATCTCTATCTCATCTTATTGGTATTTCTTTTCTCTTTATAGTTTGAGCTCCTCCTAAACTCTACTTTGCTCTTACTATATCTTCTATACTTTGTCTTTGTCTCACCTCAGCACTTCTGCATGTGCTGAGGTGAGTATCTCTTCTACTCTCTTAGCTCTCTTCTGACATACCTGCTCTTTGCAGCTCTCTCTTTCTTCTGTGTGCCCTCTACCCTCTGGTACACATCTTCTCTTATCTTACAGGTCTCATCTATCTCTCTAGGCCTCATCTACCTCTCTAGTCATGTATGACATCTGGACAATGGTCCTCTTCTAGCTTTAACTACATCTTGGCCTACAAGGCTATCTCTGTCTCAAAACAATTTGTTGACCATTTATGATATTGCCCATCTTTCAACAACACAGACCATGTAGCTACTGCTAAGAGTGGCCTATTGGATGGTTTTAGGGAAGGTCTACAATAACTATACCCCTGGTAACAAGGTAGTTGTTGTGTGCTTGGTACATATAGTAAATGTTCCTGATGACAATGAAGAGAGGGATCAATGGGATAGTGATGAGGATGATATCACTGATGACTAAATGAGGATCGTTTTAGGATGTCTTAGCAATGCTTAAGGTGACTTAGAGACCTTAGACTTAGTTCTTAAGATTGAAGTGAGGTGAGGGTGAGCTTAGATCAAGTGCAATATAAGAGAATCCCTAGATTGCAAAGTTGACAAGACTGGGGTTTAAAACCACCAGGTTTTCAACTATTTATACAACATTGGAGTTCTAGTAAAAGTAAATAAGGTTCACAGATCAATGATGATTGCACAGCAATCAACAGAGTCATGTGCCTTGAGACACATCCATAGTCAGCTAGTTGTGAAGTAGCCACAAGCACAAGTGAAATGGGAGACAAATAAAACCAAGGTAAAGATGAAATGAAATGATTCCTTGCTAAATGTATAGTAGTAGTCCTTAGAAAGTAAATGTTATAATAAAAGATAATGTTCCTTATAGTACTTGGAGCTAGGCTCACACTCTAGTAAATAACTACTAAAGTACTATGAGGGAAAGATGAGTCCATACTAAGTAAAGTGGAACTAAGCTCACACTTGTAGTAATAATACTACAATTTACTAGTAAGTAAGATAAGAGATAAGAAAAAGAAAGACAGAAATATGTTATGAGGTACCAAAGCAAGTGCCTCATAACAGCTACCAGTGGCTGAGTGTGTGTGTGCAGAGTATAGTACAGAGCATGAGAAAGTTCAACAGATTACAGTGACATGCAACAGTGACCATGTGACAGCATGAATAGCACAACATGCCACACAGACCTCTTGCAGGGCTCAGGGGCAATATGGCCAGACCCTACTTACAGGAAATTTTCTCTCACATAGTTTTCTTTTCCCTCAGTCTTCAGTGGAGAGACTGAGGTCAGTACTTACTCCTACATTGTTTGCATTTTATGTTTTCTCACTATTTCTCCCTGTAGAATACAATTCTCTTCATTCTACAGGTACAGTACTATAATGGTTACCAGTCAGTCTTCTATGAAGTGACTGAGAATATAATTCTCTTCATCCTACAGTTGGCCACACTCTCTTTCCAAGCAACCTCCTTTAATAACCCTCCTCAATGTCATTGATTATGTGACCAACTTTGGATATGAAGGCCAGATTTTGGAGGCAAGGCAATTTTCTTACTAATGTGAGAAGTGAGGAGTGGGAGAGGTTTTTGACAAGCAGGTATGATCCTGGATACTCAATATACAATTGTCAAAGTCCAAAGAAATGTCACAGCTGATGAGTGCAAGGCATTGCAGACAAGGGGCATAGTTCCCAAGAAAGTCAGGTAGGACAGTGCAGATTCAGGATGATTCCATGTCTCCCATGAATTGCAGTGCAACTCAAGGGATTTGTGGAATGGGGTTTTTCCTCAAACATCTTGGAGAGGGCTGTAAAATGATGCTACCCCACACAGATATATGTGTCCTTCATGTAATGAATGTTTGCAAGTGCCAACCACTCCTGATGAACATCTTTAACAAGCCCTGAGGATGTGAAATATAAATAGTGATAAGGGATTCCTTGGAATGATGGAGGCATTCCACAGTCTATGATGGGAGCAAAGAGACATCCTTGCCCCACAGACTAGGATTTTCAAGCACAACCTGCCACCAGTGGCAATAGACATGAGGAACCTTGATCCAGCCCAAGTTGGGTAAACCCTAAGTGAGTAAAAACAGAGGAAGTGATCAAGGAGGAGAGTGAGGGATTCATGCGAAACACAGTATGCAGGCACAAGAAGGGGAGTGTTAGTGACAAGAGAGGATGAGTGAGGAACATGCGAGAGGCAGCAGGGTCGGACCTAACATGCACATGAGTGCGCCGCCTAG
>QLPN01012752.1:0-10448 GCA_003314395.1 Albatrellus ellisii
GTTGTGCTCCAGTCTTGGAGCTAGGCTTGTATTTAGATAGCACATTGTCCATCAAAATGACCAGATTCCCCCCCTGCCCTCAATTTGACTTCATCTCCCATCCGAGTCAATAATCAAAAAGCAAATATCAACCTTCCCTCTGTGTCTTATTATCGAGAAAAGTGTGCATTTCCCATAAGTCGCATCTATCATTGCATTGCATAGCGTTCTCCATTGCATTCTCCATTGTGTTGCACTGCATTGTGTTCTCCACTGCATCGCATTTTGTTTCCACTACATTGGATTCTCTATCGTGCTCTCTATTGCGTCATTTTGTATCCATCTTATTGCATCATATCATCAGTTATTACCCAGGTCACATTCCTCTAGTAGCTCTAGTCGAATTGCACTATCACCCTTATCGCCCTTAACTACTAATACTCTCTACTTTGGTGTCTAGGGAACTTTACAGCTCACACCATCCAGCAATTGCTGTGGTTGTTTCCCCTCTCAGCCCGGCACAGCACATATCAGTGGCGTGCTGTTCATACAGCAGTGGTGCAGGTGGTAGCGGACCGCACGCTGTTGACACAGTGGTGACATGGGTGTGCAGATGTCAGTAAGCAGTAAGGAGTGTGAGAAAAAGAATGCACCCAAACATCTTCCCTGAGGGCAGCACCTTGAGCAGCATGCCAAGTGTCTGCAATCGTGGCATACACAGTGTTATGTGCATCACCCATGTGTGTTCAGCGACCCTGTCCCCACACTTGAAGACAAAAGATGCACCCCACCAAGCCTGGATCGTGTTGAGCCTGAAGTTTCCATTCTGTGGGTGTTGCAGGCTGCAGTGTGTGGTTTTGCAGTGAGTGGGTGGGTCAGGTTAGGAGGGAGAGACGTACCAGAAGATGATGATAGTGCTGATCACATAGTCTGAGTTGAGGCCTGTGAAGAGCATGTCTGCATGTTGCAGGGTCAGCAGCAAGTGGCCGTGCACTGTTCGTACAGTGGTGATGTGGGTGTGTGGGTGGGAATAGGAGGGATGTACCAGTTGCCTGCATCATCTTGAGTGGATGCGGGCAGCAAGCCAGCAAGCTGCTGCACCATGCCAGTATGGTGGTGTGCATGCAGGTGCAAGGTGGGTAAGCAAGGGGTGGCACAGGCCCACGTGGCCTCATGCACTATGCAGTTGCTGGCTGGCACCTCAGCCACACAGTGCCTGTCGGGCATGCCATGGTGGGGGTGTGGTACTGGGCCACATGCGGCATGCTCTTTGTACTGTGGCAGCGCAGGTTGTAGGGGACCGCACACTGTTGACACAGTGGTGGTGTAGGCATGCAGGTGTCAGTAAGCAGTAAGGAGTGAGGGGGAAGGGCATACCTAAACATCATGGCATGCACATGGCACACCACATGAAGAGGTACTGGCCCACCACATGCTAAACACACACACCAGCTTCAATGCACCATGGTTCAAGCTGCCCCACAATGCTGCCACTGCCACTGCTGCCATGACATGCATGGCTGGGGGCAGTGCAGTGCCTGTCAGGCATGCTGTGGTGGGGGTGTGGTACTGGGCCACATGTGGTGTGCTGTTTGGATGGTGGCCATGCAGGCAGGTAGAGGGGACTGTGTGCTGTTTCCATATAGTCTGTGGGGAGAGTAAATAAGTCAGCTCCTGCTGTTTGTTATAATGATAAAAATAGCCAGCCAGCCTATGCAGCACATGGTGGTGGTGGGCAGCCAACACATGCAGTATAGGGGCTCAGGTGCCATGGCCATGGTGAGCAGCCAGTGCATGCAGTGCGAGCCATTGTAAAAAAAAAGGATGCATGTGCTGGGTGTGGCATGCCACACTCATGCCATACTGCTGCACACACAATTGGAGTGGAGTCAGGTAAGCAAGAAAAACCATGGGGAAATTTTAACTAACGACCATGCTCCCATTCTTAAATAGATACTCATTGGCAAAGCCTGTGCAGGTGCACTGTACTGACAATGATCAGTACTCATACATGTCCCTGTTCATCAGCCCAGGAACACTGGACCTGTGTGTAAGGAAAGTAAAAGAGAAAATATGGTAATCAAGACTGCCAAAGCATTTAAGTGTAGATGGATAAAAATAGAAGAAAGACCAACATGATTGTAGAGGCAAAGTACCCAGCCCACTTGCAGGCAATGATACTCATGGATACAGTAGCATGATTGAATACAGAAAAACATAGCCTGAACATTCTGCTTAACATGTCATTGTTTAAAAAGATGGTATGAACAGAACCCACCAAGTTTGGAAAATGTCAAGATAGAGTAAACACCTGCTGGATTGAAATATGAGCTAATGAGACATGATTACAATTGTAGATATATATAACAACAGAGAATAAAAGGAAAGAATGATAGATGTAAGCAGAAATGGATGAAGAATAGGCACAAAGTTGAATATAATTGATAGTTCTGTCAACAGAACACATATCTGTGATGTTGTAGGGAAATTGGGGGTTCCTATGTGAGTTGAGGATGAATGAAAGAAAGGAAAAGGGCACAACATTCATCCACCAGTGCATATCAGTGCAGCACAGTGTGTGTGCACAGAAGGAGTGTGTGGCACACCATGCAGCAGTGGCATGTGTGAGGAGATGGTGGCTGCACTGTTTGTACAGCAGTGGCACAGGCAGGTAAAGAGCTGCACACTGTTGACACAGTAGCAGTGCATGGGTGGGCACAGGGGAAGGGACATACAAATTGTCCACATCATCTTGAGTGGATGTGGGTGGGGTGGCAAGTTGCTGTGCTGTGCTGGTATAGCAGTGGCATGGGTGAGGAGGTGGCAGCTGCACTGTATTGGCATGGCACAGTGGCAGCATGGGTGGCCAGGTGGTGGCCACCCACTGTCAGTACAGTGGCAGTACAGGTGGGGAGGTGGTGGCCACAGGCATGTATGTGAGTGCAGCATCCTGAGGTGGGAAGTGGGTAAGCAAGGGAAAACCTGTGTGAGAGAAGATGTACAAATTGCTCATGTCATCTTGAATGGAAGTGGGTGGGGTGGGGTGGGAGGGCACATTGCTGTGCTGTGCTGGTATGGCAGGTGTGGGTAAGGAGGTAGTGGTGGCCATGCTGTATTGGCACAGCAGTGGTGTGGCCAGAGTGGTGGTGGCCATGCACTGTCTGTACAGTGGCTGTGTGGGCAAGTAGGGTGCACAGGTGGAAATAAGATTAGGGATGTACCAATTACCCATGTCATCTTGAGTGGACATGGGTGGTGAGCCAGCAACCTGCCATGCTGTGCTGGTATGGTGGCAGCACAGATGTGTGTGTGGGCATAGCATCCTGGTATGGTGGTGGCATAGGTGGCCAGATGGTGGCCACCCACTGTTAGAACCATGGTGGTCTGGGTGTAGTGGTAGTGGCCACATGCTGTTTGTACAGTGGTGGTGTGAGTGGTAGGGGACCACACACCATTGACACAGTGGTGACATGGGCATACAGGTGTCAGTAAGCAGTAAGGAGTGGGAGAAAAAAGGGCATACCTAAACATCATGGCATGCACATGGCATGCCACATGAAGAGGTACTGGTCCACCATCATGCTAAACACACACACCAGCTTTGATGCACTGTGGTTTGAGCTGCCCCATGATGCTGCCACTGCTGCTGCCACCACAACATGCACAGCCAGGGGCACTGCAGGCCTGTGTGGCCTCATGCACTGTGCAGTTGCTGGTCAGCTGCACAGTGCCTGTTGGGTGCACTGTGGTGGGGGTGCAGTACTGGGCCACATGCAGTGTGCTGTTTGGATGGCAGCTGCACAGGCAGGTAGGGGGCCATGTGCTGTTGTGGCGGTGGCATGGGCACATGGGTGGGCACAGGAGGATGGATGTACCAATTTCTGGCATCATCTTCAGTGGATGCAGGTGCAGGTACAGTGGCTGCAAGGCCATATAGTCCATTGGGATAGTATGGTCAGCTCCAGTATGCAATTTGCTTTTTGTTATGATAAAAAAGATATATGCAGCCAGTCTATGCAGCACATGGTGGTGGTGAGTAGCCAACACATGTTGCATAGTCAGGTATGATGAGCAGCCAGCACATACAACACATGGCAGTGGTGAGCAGCCAATATGCATGTAGTGTGGGGGTAGAAGCTCAGGTGTAATGAGCAGCCAGTACATGCAGCATGGGGGCAGTGAGCAGCAGTGTGAAAAGCCCAGACATGTGCGCTGGCACACTGGGTGTGGTGTGCCACACTGATGCTGTGCTGCCACAGACAGATTGTAGCAGAGTTGGGTAAGTGAGAAAAACCACATGGGTTTTTTAACTAATGACCATGCTCCCATTCTTAAATAGATCATCTGTGAAAGTATACATAGCATATTGCAACAGAAAATAGTATCTATCTACAGACTAAGTCCAATTTTTATTGAAGGAGGTTGCTTGGAAATAGAGTGGGGCCAACTGTTATTCTCAGTCTCTTCATAGAAGACTGAGGAGAAAGAAAACTATGCAAGGAAAATTTTCTATAAAATAGGGTCCATCCATATTGTCCCTGAGTCCTGCAAGAGGTCTATGTGGCACAGTCATGCTAGTTGCCCAGTTGCCCAGTCACATGTTCACTGTCACACATCACTGTAATCTCCAACAATTTGCAGACCAACCTCAACTTACAGACCCATCTCAAGTATCTCTCCAGCTGACACATTACCTTATCTATCTACAGACCAATTCCAACTGCATCTCCAGCTATAAAGTAAAGACCTATTGCATTGCAACATCAACGGAATCAGACATAGTCAAATAAGCTGCAACATTCCTCACCAATGTCCCTGTCCTATCCTGGTCCCTATCCCTGTTCCCATGCTTAGTGTAAAAACCTGTTGCATTGCAACATCAAGTTATAAGGCATCATCTGTGAAAGTATACATAGCTTATTGCAACAGAAAATAAAGGGAAATAGTACTCTATCTATCTACAGACCAGGTCCAATCTACAGACCAATTTCAATTGCCTCTCCAGCTGTAAAGTATAAACCTGTTGTGTTGCAACATTGACTAAATAAGACATAATCAAATATTCATCTGTGACATTATCCATAAGTTGCAACAGACCTTATTCATGTCCCTATCCTGTCCCCATCCCTGTCCCCATCCATATTGGTGATCACTGGCTGTCACCCATGAAAACCCATACCAATAGCAATGATGGCACATGGCAGTATTGTAGATTACAAATAGATAGAAGGACAAATCCAAATGCCTATAAACTTGAATACAGAAAATAAATTCTGCACAACATATTATGTAAAAAATATGGCATCAACAGAACTCACCAAGAGGTTTGCAAAATGTCGAGAAAGAGTAAATGCCTATTGTATTGTAACATCAACTAATAAGACATAAACACAGTTGTATATATATGTTGCAACAGAGAATAAAGGGAAGCCATGTTAGATGTAAACAGAAGTAGATGAACAATGGGCACAAAGTTGAATATAATTGATGGTTCTGTTGACAGAACATATGCATTGCATTGTCTGTATCCATCATACCTGTCATGTTGCACATTGTAGGGAAGTTGAAGCATTTATGTGAGTTGAGGATCAGTGAAAGAAAGGAAAAAGAGCACATGACATCTATCTGCTGGCACATGCCAGTGCAGCTTCCCTGGTGGAGCACCTTGTGCATAGTGCATGTGTACACAAAACACATGCCAGCACACATGTTAGGTGGGATGTCATGCATGATGTCCTTGCAGGATGGGCACATCTGCTGTGGGCAGGTGCTAGTGCACATGCATGGTGGTGGAGGCCTGGTCGACATGCATGTTTGTGATAGGATGATGCATGTCTGAGGAGTCATTGCACTCATTGGGGTGGCACTGGCAGATGGCTGTGGAACAGACATGTCAACAGTGAGCAAGATGCAAGGAGGGGGGGATGTACTGTGGTCAAACACAATGCAGCTCATGACAATGAGGTCCTTGATGAGCTGTGTGCTCTCAGGGTAGTACTCACATATTGCTGCAGGAGGCATGGCAAGGTCAGTGCTTTTCTGAGTGTAGAGGACATGACACAACTCACCTAGTACTCAATGGAGTAGTTGCAAAACTTGGCCAACATGTCCCTGAGACATCTGCCAGTGTGTGCCAGCACAGCTTTCCAAACCCAAGCATGATGTTGAGGCCTTGTGCACAATGTATGCATCCACTTTGTGTATGCCTGTGTGCACATTGGGTAGGACATTGATGGGCTGTGTGTGTGCATGCATGGGTGTCAGTGAGCAGAGCTGCCACTGCAATGTGTGCAGCTGAGAGTAGCATGGACCCACATGACTTCATGCACTGCATGGTCACCAGCCAACACCTCAACCACACACCACACCTCATGCTGGCACTGCACCTGCATGGTCTTGTTGAGCAAGGGGAGCTTGCTGCTGCCTGCACAGCTTAGCATACTGGCACTGTTGGCAGCAGTGCTGCTAGATGTGGTGTCAGACATGCCACTGCAGCTGGTGGATGCAGGCAGGGACATGCTATTGGCAGCAGTGATACACAGAATGTTGCAAAATACATTCTTTGGAACCTGGCAAATAATGATAAAAACAGCAGCATAAAGACAGTACTATAGTGTCAGGCTGCTATTATTTTCCCTATTTTTCTCTTCATTTTTCACTATTTCCTTATGTCTCTATCTTCATAGATCTTACAATCGCTCCTGATCTACTGTAGCGATTCCCATGGTCACATACTCTTTCTCTTCGTCTTTATCAGCTGATGATGTGTATATCATCCGATCTCCGATCGGCCCATTCTATATTTAGTTATGACTCATTCTCTCACGTTTACTGCACATGCTCACCAATCCTTCTCACACCTGCTGCGGAGTATCACCAATCACTCCCACAGTTACTGCGGAGCTCAGTCAGCGATGACACATCCCTTCTATTATTAGATATGACATCATCACTTTACTTTCTCATTCTCCGGCCCTATACTGTACTGCATGGTCTGTGCATGCTTCAGAGTACTATATATACATAAGACTCCTAGTGGTTTATTCCCCAGTTCTGATCATCTGGGATATCCACTAGGTACAGTACTCTTCTTTCTTCTTCTTTACTATATGCTAATATATCTGGGATATCTGCTAGTCAAAGCGTGATTGTCCTTTTTGTCATTTTAAAGCTTTTCTTCAGTTGTTCGGCTTCAACTTAGCGTCAGCCTCACATATAGGCTGTACATGATGCATGAACATGAAGACTAATCAGATGCACAGCATGTATATGGGTGCACTATAGCAGCGACTGCTTGGGTGGCATGTCGTGGGACTTGAACCCAAGCCAGTTGGTGGTGCCAATGGGGAGGAGACCCATGGAGTGGCACTTGCAGAAGCTGAAAGCACATGTGAGGATGTTGCAGGTGAGGTAAGCATACTTCTGGAGGGGGAGGGTCATGAGGGTGCTGGCAAAGGGGCAAGATGCCAGGCCAGGTGCAAAGGGCATGAAAGCTGGGGGTGGGATGTCAGTGGGGAAGTGTGCAGCAGGACAAAAGGCAGAGGATGTACTGGAGTTGCTAGCGGCAAGGTTCTTGAAAGGGGTGAGGAGGAGCATGAAGACAATACCCATGGAGAAGACCTGCATACTGCCACTGGACATGTGGAGTATGAAGGCCTGGATGGGGTGTGATTTTTCAGGGGAGAGGGTAAGGTTCCAGGTGCACTTCTCCTTGAGGGCCTCATAGGACTGGCTGGCACCATGGACATATAGCATGACACATGACCTGATCAATACCAGCAAGTCCACATGTGATCTGTCCAAGTCACTGCCATCCCTACACCTGCATTGTCTTGAGTGGACATGGGTGGGGTGGATGGGCACATTGCTGTGCTGTGCTGGTATGTGGCATGGGGATCATGAGCAGGCAGCCCAGCATGTACACCTTGTCTTCCCAATGGGTCAGCTGGGGCTGCAAGGGAAGGGAGCAGGCACCACACACCCTTGAACAGCTCACACAGTGGCTCAATGAGCTTGAGCTTTATGTTCTATGTTTGCCAGCAGCCTGCCAATGTTGTGGTGCATCTTGATGATGGTGCTCATGGCAGACACACCAATCACCAATGGCCTCATGCATGAGCTTGGCTGTGACAGTGCTGTCAACCCCACCACTGACAGTGCTGATGATGCAGCCCATGGGCCTGCAGATATCATGGATGCATGTGATCTCCTTGCCAATGAACTCAAGCACATGTCAGACTGAACATGCACACACAGTGACCCAGGCACCTACCATCATCAAAGTTGACCAGTAGTGTTGTGTGTGATCACAGCAAAGGGCACACTCTGTGTGCTCCTAATGATGTGGAACTGTGCATGGAGCTGGTTGCTGTGTAACATCCACACCTGCAGGAGGTGCTGGGCCAGTGCCACACAGGAGGGAGGTGGCAGTGCTCACCTGTATCTCATCACCAATGCCCTCAAATGGCACATTGACAGAACTGCTGTTGCTGAGCTTGCTGATTTGCACTCATGTGAAGCTGTACTCATGGTGATTGCACTTTGCAACTTCACCTCTCATGTTCCAGGCCATTTCCTAGCACAAAATGAGATGTACTCACTGTGGGGTGCTTCGAAAACAGGTATGACACACTTGGAGGCCATAACATATGCCTAAGATGGGAACACCAAGTTCAAAGACATTGGGATTGATGTGCAGTGTGTCATCTTCATACATGGAATAAGGTGACCCAGAGAGGATGATTCCTGTGAATGAACCACCAAATGCATCAGCACTCCCCAGCTTGTTTCAGAGATACTGTATGACCTTTTAGCTTCCACTGAAGATCCTTAATTTTCTGTGTGCATGCCATCAACTCAGCATATATGGTGGCAGTGCAGTGAGGAGGTGGTGGCTGTGTTGTATTGGCACAGTGGTGGTGTCACAGGGGTGGTAGTGGCCACATGCTTTTCAAACAGTGGCAGTGCCATTGGCATGTGGGTGGGCACAGTTTGCCTCAGATGTTGGGTAGTAAGATGGAGAAGGAAAATGGAGGACATACCAATTGAAGTGGACACTTGTCACATGCCCCAGTGGTGTGCCTGAGGTTGGCCAGTGCCATCACCAATGGGAGGTGGATCTGCTGCCACTGCATCAGCAATAAAATAAAATAAAATAAAATAAAAACAGGAAAAAGCAGGTGAGTGAGAAGAGATACAACAGCCACATCTGGCCCCACTTTGCACTGCTCATAATTTCAAACAGCTGCCCATCCACATTGAACTGTGCACTGGTACAGTGGTCATGTGGGTGGGTAGAGGGCCACATGCCATTGATATTGGCAACATGGCCACATGCTGCTTATATAGCAGCAACATGGCTGTACACTGTTCATATACAGTGGCTGCACAGGCAGGTAGGGGGCCATACACTGTTGACACAACAGCAATGTGGGCATGTGGATGGGCACAGAAGGAAGGACATACCAATTGCCTGTGTCGTCTTGAGTGGACACAGGCAGCTAGCTGCCAAGCTGCCACACTGTCATGGTACAGTGGCAGCATGGGAGGGAGGGAGCCATAGTCTTAGTCTGTGGGGATAGTAAATGAGTCAGCTCCTGCATGTAATTTGCTTTCTGTTATGATAAAAAGATACATGGAGCCAGTCTATGCAGCACATGGTGGTGGTGAGTAGCCAACACATGCTGCATAGTGACAATTGTTGAGCAGCCAGCACATACAACACTTGGCAGTGTGGGGGTAGAAGCCCAGGTGTGATGAAGCTGGTGAGCAGCCAGTATACATGCAGTGTGGGGGTAGAGGCTCAGGCATTATAGTGTTGGTGAGCAGCCAGCACATGCAGCATGAGCGGTTGTAAAAAAGCCAGACATGCTGCTGCACTGTGCTGGCACACTGCACCACACATGTGCCATGCTGCTGCATGCACAATTGGAGTGGAGTCAGGTAAGTGAGAAAAACCACATGGGTTTTTTTAACTAACGACCATGCTCCCATTCTTAAATAGACTAGTGTAAAAACATGTTGCATTGCAACATTGAATTATAAAGCATCATCTGTGAAAGTATACATAGCTTATTGCAACAGAAAATAATGCTCTATCTATATACAGACCAATCACAACTTACAGACCAATTCCAATTGTGACCTATCCTATTGCATTGCAACATGGAGTAATAGGACATCATCTGTGAAAGTATACATAGCTTGTTGCAACAGAAAATCAAAGGAAACAGTGCTCTACCAATTTACAGACCAAGGAGTATCCAGAGAATAAGAGGTATACATATACTGTTCCAATAGGGAATAAAAGGAAACATTCCTCTATCTATTTGCAGACCAATCCCAGTTCACAAACCAACTCCAATTTCCAAACCAATACACCAATCCCAATCACCTCCCTTCCACCATAAGCCCTGTGCCCTCACCTAGGAGGGGAGAAAATAGGTGAGTACAATACAACAGTGCAATTC